>JAVTVY010021136.1:0-82647 GCA_036873755.1 Hanleya hanleyi | reverse complement strand
TGGAGAAGATTTTCATTTTACCAGTGCAACTTCATCAGCCTATCTCACCCTAGCAGCTACTGACCAGCCTGAGCCCACCGTCATGGAGTCATCCCAGCGAGCTAAGCTTCAACAGCACCGTGTTCGCCTCATTGATGAGATGCAGCATGTGGCCGAACTATGTGATCTGCTTATGGTGGAAAACATAATCCTTAAACACGGTGTCGAAGATATCATGGCGCAGAAGACCACTTCACGACAAAACAGAGCCCTCTTCATGAAGTCCTGTCTGACCAGGTGTCTCAGTATATTTATAAGAAGTACATCGACACATTCCTGGATCATCTCAGACCCCGCATTCGACACTTGTGTATCCAGCAATGTGCAGGCTGTGTGAACAAGAACGGGCTCTTCAACACGCATACGTGTGTGGACAATAGTATACCATCAGACGCGCTCATCACTGAGGCACTACAGGACGTGAACGAGGTGCAAATTGCTCAGGCATTGGAAGCTGCCTGTCCACCCAGAATTCCATGTGAACAGATTGCCACCTTCATCTACGTGCACCAGGGGCGGAAAGACGATGACGGGTTCAAACAAGTCTTGTTGCATAAATATTGAACATTTCACACAAGTCTTGTTGCATTGAACATTCAGACATTACCGTATTCCTACATTCTATGTTCATTCTATGTTCATTCAAGCGCCTTGATAGCGTATAATTGTATTAAAAAAATTCAATACCAAGAGTCTACTGTGGTGAAGACGTTCATTCTACTGTGTTAATAAAAATAGTAGAAATTCAAAATGTGTGTTAGTGTTCATTCTTTGCAAAGATAATTGTATTAAAAAAATTCAACACTAAGAGTCTACTGTGGTGAAGACCTTAGGTTTTCATATTGGTGATGGGAGCTGGTGTTTTTTGTGCTTTGAGTTAGAAAGTCTCACCCCTTTCGGGAGTAAATAGGTGGCCCTGAAAAGGGCCTTTGGAAAGAACAGCGTCATCACACTGTTACGGGCGGAAAAAAAATTCACGCCTGACACCCACGTCCTACTCACAGGACATCGTATCTTCAAATGAAGCTCCTCTGTCTCGGCGCACTGGCACGTCCCCCCTATACATGTTAGGGATACCAAGCATACGGAACATAGGCATAGGTGACCGCAGGGGAAGAAGGCGTACATGGTCTCTTCGATGTTACAAACGGTACAGGTGGATTTATTCTCTTCCTTAGTCAGTTGTACACATAGTTTACACTTGTCCTCTTCTAATTGATCAATCTGTTCGTTCAGGCGGACGATCTCTGCTAGAGGTGGTGGTGGTGGTGTTGTCATTCCTGTTGTGGTAGCCGCTGTAGTTGCTGGGGGTCTACTATTTAACCACTCCACCTCGGGGAGATCTTCATCGTCTGTTGCTTGATCCTCATCTTCTTCCATAGTGTCCCTTATCTCTTGCTCTTGTTGTGCACCTCTCCGTCTCAACGCATCAGCAATATGATGTTCATGCACCCGCCGTAAGCTGGTTTTATTGTAACATGTTGTTCGTTGTCTTCTCCACTTGTGTGAATCACTTCCCTATGTTCTCTAGGATCTTGTGGGTTCATCGTGTTGAATAGCATCCGTCTGGTAGTCATGATGCAGTTCTGAATGAATGGATAGACACTGCGCGCTATTTATAGTCTAACCGTAGAGCGCCCGGAAACACCCGAAGGTGAGCGACATTGAGCGCCATTGTTGCGCGGACGTCAGCGTAATCTTCCCATTGAAAGATTGTGTTTGCTCAGGCCCGCTGAAATTTTGTGTTTCTTTTCCATCTTTAAACCGGTCTCATTTTGCAATAAATGTGAGTTGACGTGTAAAACTGATTTCAACTTGAACTTGGGGAACTTATCGTGTAGCGTTGAAAAATTCAGAAGGCTAGCGGCAGGCTAACCCACTATTTTTAATGATTTTGTCGATTTTAGACCCGTAGGGTTATGGGAGTGGTGGTGTGGAAAACCCGGTAAATTTGAAATAAATCGGTTTACCTGCGTAAAAATACTTGAGGTGTGTTCCTCACAGCCTTATAATGTCACCCTGAAAATTGGAGCGGGTTTATCGAAAGAAAAAGTAGGAATTTTTATCCTACCACGCTGGCTACGGTAACACAGCCTTTGACACGCATAGCTGTACACACATTCGGCTCTACGGTTAGACTATAAATAGCGCGCAGTATCTATCCATTCATTCAGAACTGCATCATGGCTGAACACATGGCTGAACACATGGATATTGATGGAGCCATTGACAACCTATTACAAGATCTATTCATAGATAATGAATAAGAACACCAACCGGTAGCGGGCGGCGAAACTTTCATCGATATGGAACACGACGAAGATTGGCTTGACAACATAATACAAGAACTATTCATAGATATTGAACAAGAACACCAACCGGTAGTGGGCGGCGACACTTTCATCGATATTGAACACGACCAAGGAGGAGAAGAGGCAGCGAATGTCACCGCCAATAGTACTCTCCAATACGAACGGTTTGAACGAGTGCTACAAGATGTGTTCAAACAACATCAAGAACAAGCCCAAGACCAAGAAGCAACCGGTGAATTCATGGATGGAGTGGACAATAGTCCCTACGTGAGTCCCTACCAACAGATTGCTCAACTCCTACAAGATGAGTTGGAAGAAGACCAAGAAACAGAAAGGGGGAAAAAAGAAAAAGAACAGATGGCTATTTTACAGCCGCCATTACAAGATGAGTTGGGAGAAGACCAAGAAACAGAAAGAGAAAAAAAAAGAACAAGAAGATATGGCTATTTTACAGCAGCAAGAGATGGAGTACTACTCTACCGCAATAAGAAGAAGACTGGCGCCAGACACAATATGGAAAGCGCCACAGTATTTACGCTGTGTCGAATGCTGTAGTCGCTTCGCCAAATACGCTATATTTCCATGTGGACATCAAGCCTTATGTATTTGCTGTATTCACAGACATGCACGAAGACCAGAGCCTACGTCCACTGACAACCCCATAGCGTGTAAACTCATCGCGCTGGAATATCCTGCGTGTAACCAGAGGCGAGACGCCCTGCTCCGAACGATGTAACCCCCTTACATCTTCCTAACGGCCCTTTTCAGGGCCACCCCAATCTTTCGAAAGAGGAAGCTTCTAATTAAAAGCACAAAAACAACAACTCCTGCACATGCACCCACCTAGGTAACAATAGGTAAATAACACTTAGTAAATGGAAACTTCCTACTAACAGCGCCCAGGTATTAGTATGAATGTACGGTAATAATAGACCGAATAGTGCCGGAAAAAGCCGAGTGTAAAAAATTTTTTTTCGCTGTGGGAGATTGGTAATGAGAGAGGTGAGGAGATTGAGCACTACCGAGGTGGCCCGGAAAAAGCCGAGTATAAAAAAAATGTTGTTGTGAGGTGTGGGAGATGGGTAGAGGAGATTTTGCATGGATTGGCCCTGAACACTGAAAAGGGTCCCCCTTGGAAGGTTTAGGGGTTGGCCCTGAACACTGAAAAAGGGGTCTACTGTGTTTGGAAGGCTAGGGGTTGGCCCTAAAAAGGACCGTTGAGGGCAGGGATTTTTTTTGGTGTTGGAGATTGGTAATCATAGAATATAGAGGAGAGGAGATTCACCATGTAGGACCTGATTTGAATTGAATGTGCCAAGTTAGAAGTTCCCCTTTCGTAAGATTGGGGTGGCCCTGAAAAGGGCCGTTAGGGTCAATTTGTTTACCCTGTTTTATTCAGGGGGAGTTTGCCTGTCTACTCCAAACTGGCGGAAAAGTACCGGCCAGGGTGTAATATGTATCGGCCAGGCTGTTGTTGTTGTTGTTGTTGGGGGCCAGGCTCCCTCTCCGCATCGTCATCAGAGGAGGAATCTGCCGGTAGATCGTCCAGAAAGCGCGCTGGCGCAATTCTTGGCAATTCGTCAATGTCGACGAACTCTTGTTGCGCGGCCTGTTGTTGTTGTTGTTGGGCATCCAACAGATCTCGCAGGCAGTCCAACCAGTCTCGCCCCAGCAAATCGGCCGGCGCCCTAATCACCAGATGATGGAGGTCGGCCCAGGCTAGCGGAAATATGTTGGTGTTCTCCCGTGTCCATCTGTGAATTTCCTCCAACCAATACTTTCTGACGGCCCTCGCTAAATCTTCTTTCTCCCGCCTCTCTTTCGCCGCACCTTTCGTCGTTGACATCTTGGCAACACGGCTCATGATATGATTTTGATGTATACGTGTTTACGGGTCGAGAAAAAAGGGTTTGAATGAAGCTTCTCCCCACGCGGCCTCTGGTTTTATACTGAAACTAGAGTAGATTTTCATTGGCTGTTTAAACGGGGGTGATCCTCGTTCATTG
Organism: Hanleya hanleyi; assembly: GCA_036873755.1. Lineage (NCBI taxonomy): Eukaryota > Metazoa > Mollusca > Polyplacophora > Lepidopleurida > Hanleyidae > Hanleya > Hanleya hanleyi. Next base: position 78,290 of record JAVTVY010021136.1, on the reverse strand, counting down.
GTTCTGTCTCCGGCCTCGCCATTGGTTGATATACACGTCGCTGATTGGCCCAATAACACGAGCAGCACACCTCCCTGGGTTAATTTTCAATCCTCGCTTTTTGCACAAAATTGATATAGCAAATTCCCATGTTAAATCCATTCGTATCTCTATAACATTAGGGTTGATCTACGCGTCGCTGATTGGCCCAATTTAGGCGCGAGTGATGCCTGCTGGGTCACGTCAGAATCCTCTCATTTTGCACAAACTTGGTATAGCAAATTCCCCAGGTTAAATCAATGCGTATTTCTATAACATTAGTGTTGAACTACGCGTCGCTGATTGGCCCAATTTTAGGCGCGAGTGATGCATCCTGGGTCACCTCAGAATCCTCTCATTTTGCGCAAAATTGCTATAGCAAATTCCCAGGTTAAATCGATTCGTATCTCTATAACATTACACCCCGAATGATCACGGACTTTCACGAAGGTGGAGGAAAATAAAAAACTATAACGTATACGGGTACGGACAGAGAGAGGCACGAAAAAAAATATATAACGTGTACGGCTACGGACTAGGGGTTTAATAGACACTACCGAATGATCACGAACTTTCACGAAGGGTGATGGAAAAATAAAAACTAGAACGTGTACCATTCGATATATACAGGCCTCCCTAGTCGGTATTTTGTCATTCACCACCATGGGAGCGCACGGAGCAGATGGGGAGCTTGCCTTGTTCCAACTCACCACCCACGTCACCTTGATCGTCTATGACCATCAACTGCAGCTCAACGAAGAACAACCCCGAGAGGTGAAGCTATGTTTAACCCTAGCAGGATGGACTCTATTGACACGGTTGTTACAGGGAAAAGAGCCCGAAGTCGATTTCATGCACGTGGGAGTGGGTGTCTACCTACGAAGTGGTAGAGATGATTCTTTTTTTTCCCCGGTTAGAAGAGCGTGGTGGTCCCCCTATCATACTCCGTCCGGCATTATGGCAGGCGCTGAAAGCTATTATCCCCGACGTCCACGACTTAATGCACCCCGACGCGAACTCTGTGGCTACCCGCACTCTTACACCTGGCTGCACCCTATTGTTGTACCCCAAACGAGTGGAGCTCATCGATGACGACAGTAGGTGTTGGTGTACGTCTGAACCCAGAGCGCGTGTCTCTTTGTCACCGGAAGGCTGGACTACCTTGAAACGGGTGTTGTTGGGTGACCTGGACGGTGATAGCATTCACCTGTGTGACGACGTCTACATTTTCCGCGGTCCCTTTTTTGCTCGACTCCTCTGTCTGAAGCGGGGTGGTTTTACTCTGGACCCTGATCTATGGACAGCCTTGCAAAAAGTAGTCCCCATTGTCGATGAAGTACTATATCTATAGGGTGCACACAGGCTAGAGTGTCAGTGTCTACTCATGAAGCGAACACACAACAGCGCAAGGAAGACGCAGAGGGGGACCCAAATGAGGGGGACCCGAAAGGGAATCCGAAAAGCTGGGCGGCAGGAATCCACGTGGCGTACCACTGTGAACAAGGTGTTAACAGATTTGTATTACAACCCCACCAGTCCAGCCGCTTATAGCGCTGTGGGAGCGCTCGCTCGAGCTGCACATTCCCAAGGCATCAGTCGAACTGAAGTTCGAGAATGGTTAAAAACCCAAGACACTTATAGCTTACATCGAGCAGCCCGACGACATTTTCGCCGTAATCGAGTCATCGTAGGAGGCGTAGACGCACAATGGCAGGCCGATTTGGTCGATATGAGTCGATTTGCACCCCACAATGATGGACATCGGTACATGTTGACCTGTATCGATATTTTATCCAAGTACGCATGGGTACTGCCCATCCGGACCAAAACAGGAGAGAATCTGGTACGCGCGTTCCAGCAGACGGGACGCAAACCCCTCTATTTGCAAACGGATGAAGGCACAGAATTTCTCAACCGCCACTTTCAAGCCTTTCTTAAGAAACAAGGTGTTTTTCTTCCATACGTACAACGAGACCAAAGCCTCTGTGGTGGAACGATTCAATCGCACCTTCAAAGGACGAATGTACAAGTATTTTACCGCCAAAAACACCCGACGGTACATCGATGTGCTACCTCAACTGGTCCAAGGGTACAATCGAGCCTATCATCGCAGTATCCAGCGAGCTCCCCTCGATGTGACAGAACGCAACGAACATCAAGTGCGCCGTACGCTGTACTCGATAGACCCCAGTCCACTCACGTCACCCCGTTACAAACGCGAAGATGTGGTACGGATCAGTAAAGTCAAAGGGCAATTTGAGAAAAGTTACTTGCCCAACTGGAGTGACGAGCACTTTGCCATCGTTCGCCATAAGCCTCGACATCCACACGTCTATCAACTGGAAGATCTACAAGGAGAAACACTGCAAGGCACGTTTTACGAGGCAGAATTACAACCGGTGGTGAAAACACGGAAAGACTACTACATGGTGGAAAAGATTTTGAAAAGGGAACGTCGACGTGGCATCCCCTATCATTTCGTCAAATGGCAAGGTTGGCCCAGTTCGTTTAATTCCTGGGTCTCAGCCCGTGACATGAAACGGCTATAAATTCTACCTCACATCGCCTACAACCTTCAGTGTAGGGTTGTACCATGGATAGTGCACACCGTGGTGTGTACCGTGGTGTGTGTAGTAGTGCTTCTGGGTACCTTATTTGGAGGAGTCTTCTACGATTTGGCGTACCTGATATCCTGTTTCAACCTACCCGCCATACGTCCAAGTGCTGCCCCACCTCAACGTCAAGTGCAATCACCCAACACCACCACCACCACCACCACCACCACCACTACTCTCTCTCCTACGACGCTGCGGACCAGATCACCACACACCCAGCCCACTACGCGGTCTACTACTCCACCTCTTTTCACCCGCCATCCTCCCGTGCCTAGTCCTACCCTCAGAAGCGAACCTTCCACCAGATCACGGCAACCTAGAACACCCACCACCTCCACCACCACCACGACGCTAACACCTAGATTGGGACGAGTACCACGTTTACCACGGCAACGGTACCCGCACGACTACGATCAACGACAACGGTGGATGCAAACATAACTCTATGGATCCTCGGTGGCAGCATCCCTTCACGTGTCTCATCGCTGGACCGACGGGGTCGGGAAAAACACACTTCGTTCAACGGCTCATCCAACACGGGTCAGCCCTCATTTCGCATCCTGTGGTGTTATGGAGCTTGGCAACTTGCGTACGAGGAACTGGCACGCATCCCTGGACTCACCTTGGTGGAAGGATTACCCCCAGAGGACACCTCAGAAGACACGTTGGTGGTGGTAGACGATCTGATGACCGAAACGGACAGTCGAGTCACCCGGCTTTTTACGAAAGGAAGCCATCATTGTCGGTTGAGCATCATCTACATCGTGCAGAATCTCTTCAGTAAGAACAAAGAGCACAGGAACATCAGTTTGAATGCTCAGTATGTGGTCTTATTCAAAAACCCCAGAGACGCATCACAAATTATGCACCTGGCGAAACAGATGTACCCTAAAAACACGGCCTTTGTGCGGGAAGCCTTTGAAGATGCCACCCAAGGGGCCCACGGGTATCTACTCATCGACTTGAAACAAGAGACACCCTCGGCACTTCGATTGCGCACCCACATTTTTCCCGGAGAGTTCCAGACGGTGTACACACCCAAATAAAAGAAGAAGACACAACCCCTCTAGCATTCACTTCCTCATCATGTCTGCACGGATACGGAAGCACGCGCCGGCCCTCCGCGTATTACGCAGCGCGCCACCGGCGGTAGGCCGGGCCCTGGTGCGCGGCGCGGACGCAGAATTGGTACGGTGTTTGTGTGAAGTCGCTCATAATGTGTTAAAAGGGAATGTTCCTCTCAGTCCCCTGCAGAAGGGGAATTTGCAACGGCACAAGACGGGTCTCCGAACGCTGGTGAAGAAGACGGGCAGTTTAAAGAAAAAGAAACAGGTGTTACAGCGAGGTGGATTTTTCGGCGCACTCCTCGCACTCTTAGCCGCCACCGTACTGGGACCGTTAGTAGGGGCCATCTTAGGACGCTAACATGGAACATACGAAAAAAATGATGCTGGTGGAACCTCGACTGTTACAGAATTTGCAATCACCCTATCCCGTGCCTGCCACGGTGCAACAACTCCAGTCTCTCGACGAAGAGATGAATAGTATACTCCAACGTCGACTACCCGATCACGAGAATATTCAACTCTACCATCATACGCTGAACCGGTACAAGACGTTTATGGATCAATATAGGGGTAGTACACCACCACTATCCGCAGCGCCAACACCCACACCGCCGCCATCATCATCATCACCTCAGTTGGAAGAGGAAGTGTTGGCCAGTGTCCCTAAGGCATTCAAGACCAAGGCTCGTTTATTGTTGGACCGGGTGAAACAGAATCCCGATATGAGTTGGAGCGATCAGGGGGAACTGCTTATTCGAAACCGAGTGGTGCCGGGGTCTCATATCACCGATTTGATCAACGATACGGTGCGCTCTCGCAAACACTCTAACCCACCGGGCTGGGTAGCCTTTGCTCAGGGGTTGAAAGACACACACACCCCTCAAGAATTGGTAGGGAATCCTAACCGTTGGGCCGTTATGCAGCGGACATCGACGAGTAGACCACCACCACCACCACCACCACCCTCTTCTTGGGAACCGGAGTCACCTTCCAAAACACCACAACGACGGGCATCTTCTTTTCCACCCTTTAAAACACCATCCCCGGTAAAGAGGCTCCAGCGCTCGAGAGCTTTGATACAAAGCAAGTCACCGCGACGATCACGACGCCGAGGTCAGTCGCCCAAGGCCTGGGAGCCCTATTAAAGCCAGGTGCAGAAGCAAGAAAGCTCAGTCATGTTTTACCTCATGTTTTACCATGTGTTGCCCAGTAACAGTTCGCTCGATGTGTTTCCTGACAACACCTTGGCCAAGTACGTGACCCAATTACCGCAACCGTTGCATTTACCTGGACGGTGGGAATGTGGACTGGTGGATATTCAATACCCTTACTCGTGGTACAACGTGCGAGGCAAAGAAGTATGGTACGAAGTGACCTACGAAAGCAAAATAAACCGACTGACTCTCCCCGAAGGCCAATACGATACCCCAAGGCGTTCATAGAGGGTCTGATCACCTTGTTGAATTACAAGTCTCTACGGAAGGTGACGAATAGTTCAAGACCCCTCAAAGCCTATCCCTTCAAGAATCACGTGATCTTCGATGTCAACGCACACAACGACAAGGCCTGTATCCTGCTCAGCCCCAACGTGAGTGTGGAACTCAGTCCTAAGCTACAGCAAATGTTAGGTCTCCCTTACAGCGTCTACGCGGGTCCCACCACCGACAACGGTGACGTTGTGATGGATATGAAAGTAGGTATGTACGGACTCTACGTCTACTCGGACGCAGTGGACAGCCATATTGTGGGCGATGTGAACACATCTCTGTTACGCGTGGTACCCATTAGAAAGAAGTATGGCGATCAAGTGACCCAGAGTTTCAACCACATACTCTACCTGCCCGTACGACACACCGATATCAACACGATCACGGTGGATATAAGAGATGACACGGGACACCCGGTCGCATTCGAACGAGGGAAAGTGGTGCTGACACTTCATTTCCGACAAGCACGTTCTCCTCACTTCGTATAATGTACGTGCCTTACCAGTGCCACACGGCCAGCTATGCCGACTACTACAAGAAACAAACGGAAGGTAACTTGCCCATCTTTAGCGGTGCACGCATGCAACGAGGTCACGGATTGGGTAACATACTGGGCAGCATCGTCAAAACGTTCTTGCCCTTGGTGACACGGGGCGTCAAAGCGGTGGGTAAACAAGCGGTACGCAGTGGACTGCACGTGGCCGGTGATGTCTTGGGAGGCACGGCACCCCGACAATCCTTGAAACGACGGGCCCGAGAAGCAGGCAGCGTCTTGATCGCCAAAGCCCTTAAAAGACAACCACGGGCACAGCGAAGAGTCATTCGACGACAGCCACACCGACGACGCACACCCCGGAGGAAGAAGAAGGGTAAGAGAGACATCTTCGCATAATGGCATTCATTCACTCTGAGTCGTGTCCGTCTACCAACAGTGAATTGGATTTGTGGACTATTCCACCCACACAGACCAGTGTCGCCGAAGGACGTTGGCTAGAACATCGACCCCTGGCTAGTCTGACGGGTACGGGACCCCTGGAATTTACCATTGAAAACAAAGATACGGCCTACTTGTATTTATCCCACACGTACTTGTACGTGAAAGCCAAAATAGTGGACAAAGACGGGACGCCCATGGCGGACGATGCGGTGGTAGGCCCGGTGAATCTTTGGCTGCACTCCTTGTTCCAACAGGTGGATATCAGTCTGAACGATAAACTCATCAGTACGTCCACCAATACGTACCCGTACCGAGCCTACATCGATACGCTGTTGTCGTACGGCGAAGATGCCAAAAAATCACACTTGCAAGCTTCGCTGTACTACAGGGATACACCCGGAGGCATGGATGCCTTGACCATTGCCAATGGTGGGCTGGGCCATCGCAGGCAGTTTACAGCCACTAGCAAGTCCGTCGATATGATGGGACGACTGCACGCCGATCTGTTCCTGCAAGACCGCTACATGATGAACGGTGTATCCATCAAGATCAAGTTGATCCGTTCCCCACCCACGTTCGCCTTAATGGCCGGTGGAGATGCTCCCAATTTCAACATCGTCATAGAAGATGCAGCCCTGTTTGTCCGTACGGTGGATTTGCAACAGGGTGTGTTGCTGAGTCACATGGAAGCCTTATCGAAAAAACCAGCCCTGTACCCCATCCGACGCGTACAGACCAAGGTGTTCTCTGTGCCAGCAGGTACGATGATGGCCAATCGTGAAAATTTATTTCTAGGGGATCTCCCTAAACGTCTTACCCTGGCGTGTGTTACCAACACCGCTTTCAATGGACAGTGGGATGAGAATCCGTTCAACTTTCAACATTTCAACATCAACTTTTTGGCACTGCACGTGGTCGGCCATCAAATCCCAGCCCGTCCGTTACAACCGGATTTTGGTAACCATCACTATGTGCGGAGCTACCTGAACCTGACAAAACAACCAGGACGAAGGAAATACCATCACTCGATGAGACTTTAGCCGTGGGTACACTTTGTTCGCCTTCGACCTCACCCCCACCTTGGAACACGATCATCAACTGGCCTTGCTCAAGAAAGGAAACTTACGGTTGGAACTGCGTTTCTCCGTCCCTCTACCCCAGACCATTAACGTGATTTGCTACGCCGAGTTTGATAACGTCATCACCGTGGATCAGCAAAGAAACGTCCTGTGTGACTACGCCAGCTAGAATCATGGGTACAGAGCAGCTGATGGCCATACTCCAGCGAGATCCTAGGGTACCCTTTCGAGGTGTGTTTCCACGCAATGTGTTTCCCACCACCCCCACCACCCCAGCAGCCTACATCCTGAATACAGACCCTGGTACTCGACCCGGTGAACATTGGGTGGCTGTGTACGTGGACACCCTAGGGCAAGGCGAATACTTTGATTCCTACGGACTTGCACCCTGCATTCTGATTTGGTGAAGTTCATGGACGTATCTACTACAGTGTGGCGTTGGAATACTAAAAGATTACAAGGACCCTTGAGTAGTGTGTGCGGACAGTGCTGTGTGTTTTATCTCACTCACAGGAATAGAGGACATTCTATGCAAACGATCCTACAAATGTTTGATGATTATTCTCAAGCCGAAGACCGTGATGTACTCGTCTATGACTGGACTGCCTCTCGTGTTAATGTGCATGCCCCATTTCTCTGGTTAACTTAATTGATTCAATGCACTGCGCAGTACTATTGTTTTTTGTTATGACGTTGTTGTTCTGACGTTCATTGATGTTCAATAAAAAAGATTCATGAAAAAACCCTAGTGATGTGTTTGACTTTTTTTTTTGTATTCAAGTGAACAAGAAGGGTGAGACTATGTACAATAGAATACAGGTGGTATGTACAAAACAACCTGTCAGGAGTAGGATTCGAACCTACGTTCTGCATTTCGCAGACCAGCACTGTTAACTGGCGCCTTAGACCACTCGGCCATCCTGACTTTACAGTTTTTAACTCGTGTATCAAAAGTCATAGTTCGAAAAGTCCAGGTAAGTAGTACTGATGCCATCGGGAAGGACTTTCCGTTTCGGGTAAAAGAAAGTAAAGGCGTCTCGTTGCTGGATGTACGTCCGCATCTGGTGGTCCACCACCCGTAATCCTCTGGTAGTCCTACTCGCACTGGCCTGGCTTTGCAGCACGTTCAGGTACAAGGCTTTGTCGATGTTGGGATCGCGCCGGTTCACCCCTTTGCAGCTAAACTTATTTTCGTCTCCACCGTAACAATAATACGTCTTCGAGGAGAGAGCAATCATGGCATCCCCACTCCACTCCAGCTTGAAGAGGCCCGGCGTACATGTACGCTTGTCATACTGGTAATGGTCACGTCGAGGTAGCCACTGGTCCCATTCCGCTTCATACTGTGCACGTAACTCGGGTTTGACCAGGGACTCCCAATCTGCATTAGACACGGCCATGTAGGCCGAGTCCGTGTCCATCTCCATGAGTTGCCAGTCTGATGGATTAAAATACACATCCATGAAATCATATAGAAACTGGAGCAACCTGAGCTTGGCCACCTGGTATACCATACATCCAATCCGGAGGGGCAGGTTGTAACGAATAGTCTTTTAGCTAAAGTGATTTCATACGTGTCGTCATCGATGACCTCCACGGAGCGAAACAGAGGAGAATTCACTTTTTTGCAGGCTTGTGGGGTAGTACAGATGTTCACGTTCACGTGCTTATCCTGGTTCGTGACCGTTTTGCCATAATAGCCATTGCCCGTCAATTTCCACGATTCACCGATGATGGCCTTACTCGGGTCTTGATCACCTTGACGACGGGCAGACGTCACGATGTCGGCATTCTCCGCAAAACAGGCGTTGGGTACGTACTGTATCACTTGGTATACGCGTGTGACTTCCAGACCGTGGCTGATGTACCACTGTAGTAGCGGAGTGCCCAGCAAGATTTTCTCTGCCCACATACTGCCAATCAACATCCGTCGAGGTCGAGGCAAACACTCGTGTTGCTCAGCATAGGCCCCCATCCCGACCCACCAGCGTGTTCTTAAAGATGGGAGGGCACTGGGCGAAGAGGGGCTTGAGAGTGTCGGGAACATGCAGATCACATTCGACAAAGCCGTAGAGGTGCCCGGAACGAATGGCGTCGAACATCTGTGGCAGACTCAGAAGTCGCCAACGACTGAGCGGGTACTCGCGCTCTTTTAGGAAACGGCGTAAATGTGGGAGGGCCTGGCACATGGTGTGAAATTCACACTCCCACATTTCGATGAGATGGTATCCTCTCTCTTTCACGTAACCACCGTTCTCCTGCACTTCTTCCCGTAATTCTTCCGGTGTTTTTCCACGTCGTTCGTTGAAGCGTCCAGCGCTGAAATGGCATCCGTGGCCGTGCCAATAGCAGCCGTAAAATTGGAATACGGTTGGTGTTCTACCCACCAGGACAAACCCATCGACGGGGAGTCGACGATCTCCTATGCGCTTCTCTGTGGCGTTGGTCTGATGGCGTATATAAATTCCCCGTCGATAGGCTTCCCAATCCAACCACTGGTCAGCCAGGTGCTTGTAGGGAGTGCGTTGCGGTGTGAAATGCTGGCCTTCCGCCAACCAGCGTGTATAATGCCCACTGGACATAGGTTGGGCCAGAGACCACAGGTACAAGGCATTAGCATCGAATCCGATGATCTTAGCACAGGGTTTCCCACCGGGGAGTGTAGTGACGTCCTTCTCGTGATAACGGTGAAAAATAAGACTAGGTCCGCCGACGATGTTCTGCTTTAGACAATCATGCATGTCCGCATCTTTTTGCTGTATCAGCGAGAAGTGGGTAGGAAACTCTTGAAAAAGATGGCGAAGCGCCGGACCCGGTAAACTCAAGCACTCCTTGAAGATGTTGACGTGCATCTCACGACGAAAGAGTTGAACCATTTTCTCGGCCGCTTCCAGGAAAGGAACCACATCTAAGTTATTATACCATATCAGGAAATCTCGCAAGGTCTGCATGTGTTGATCGTTCCATACCTGCTGTAGTTCCCGGTACGTGTCTTCCGGACATTCCACTTGCTTCAAATCGTCAAAGAACGCGTCCCGGGGTGGCAACTGTGTTTCCTCCAAACGGTCGAGCGTCGATATATACGTGTAAGGGAACCTCCCTTTGGTTTGTGCACAGTCATACGCCTTCACCCACTGATCATAGCTATAATTGGGAGCTAAGTAGTTCCGTACATCCAGGAAATGGAGTGACGTGGTAATGAGGGCCATATGATTATTGATCTCCTTGATGACGGACTTGATGGTATTAGCCTGGGCCAAGTATGGGTAGAGAAATTCCTTCACCATGTTCAAGTCGTATCGCCCCGAGTTGAAACCGAGCACCGGTAGCTGGCCTAGGTATTGTAGGAAGCGCGCTTTCAATTTCTCCGCATACGGTTTAGGTAAAGGGACATCCTGCGACTGCATGGGTTCCGGCTCCGACTCGGACTCGGACTCTGACTCTTCATCGTCACTAAACGATACACCCGGTATAGGAATCCGATCGTCCAGTTGGTCCAGTACGTCCTGGAACTTGGACACCAACAATTCCGTACTGACCGCATTGACTTCCTCTAAATACTCCATCATGCGGGTGATCAACTCATGGGAATCCCCGGTGGACACGAAACAGACCGGTGCAGCGTCATAGCCGGGTACGTTGCTGGAAATGCTCACACTCAGGGGAATATGGCGCTGCGTCCACTGCGTTTTCGCTGAGAACATGTCCATGGGCTCCAACAGGGCCTCAAAATCGTAACACGCCCGGTAGGGAAAATAACGGTCCGCCTCCGGTATGATAAGACCCTCATCGGCCAGTTCCTCGAAAATAGTAGGCGTATTATGATACACACCACCAGGAAATTTTCGCTTCACATTGCTGTCACAACTCTTCTCGTGTCGATGTAAGTCGTAAGACTCTTTGAACACCCGATGGCATTGGTCACAACTGTAGGACTGGGCGTACAGGCTCATATTGTGGATGAGCGAAAAATGACTCACCCCACTGTCGTCGAAGACATTGACTGTCATGGTAGAAGCATACCGTTCTGTTGAGCGATGAACCAATTCAGCCACAAATATGTCCTCCTCGCATCGTAATCGGTATACAAAGATATTGATGTTGAACAGAGTTTCAACGACATCCAAATACTTGAACGGGACTCCACGGAACTGCCGCTCATCCAAGTCTCGCTCCTCTAAATACTGTTCCCAATAGCCATTGGGCACTCTGTCACAACACTTGGGATCACACTCGTCCAGATGCACGGCCAAACACCGAAACAGACATTTCCGGTCTTTGTAGGGTCCTTTTTTGCCTCCCGTTAATGCATACAGTCCGTGTCGATGAAGCAGCCAAGGTGGTAGTAGTACAGGAGCACCGATAGGATGATCTCTCATTTTCGTGACGTAAAATGTGACGTTGGTGACCATTTCCACAAGCCATTTGGTATTGGGGCGTTGCAACCGGGCCCATTCCAATGGGTCCAACGTAGTCAGTTGGTCGATGAGTGGCTCCAGAGAAATCGCATCCGTCACCGTGAACGGCTGGTCAAACACATAGGTATTATTGCTGGGGTAATAATACCGCACCTGGTCCGTCTCCTTGTGCCGTAAGATGTAACCGAATGTCATATTCAACTTGAACGCTGTCACCTGGTCTGTGAAAATGTTCTCGGCATAGGTAGACAGATACGTGAGGTCCTGAAGCCGAAAGTTATACAAGTCCAATAGACGACGGTCACGGTGAAAACAATGGCGTATGGTAGCCCAGTGACGTCGATAAATGTCACTCACACGCTCGTCTTGGGGCAAGACTTCAACCGGAGGTGCTGCTGGGTCCCATGGAAAATCTTCTCCACGTCTCATGCTGCAGTGAGGCCCTCCTCTCGTCAGAACAGGCTGGTAGGCTGGTCAGGCAGGCAGGCTGGTCAGGCAGGCAGGCAGGTAGGTGAGATAGCTCCGTTTGGCAGTCCAATGAATACACCAACTCCCTAAAAATCACCCCTTTTATACATTTTTTTCGTGACATTCGGGTCTTTCCGGTCAACGTATCCGCCATTTTCCCACAATGGCGGTCACCTTCGGGTCTTTCCGGTGAACGTATCCGCCATTTTCCCACAATGGCGGTCACCTTCGGGTCTTTCCGGTGAACGTATCCGCCATTTTCCCACAATGGCGGTCAATGACGGTCACCTTCGGGTGTTTCCGGTGAACGTATCCGCCATTTTCCCACAATGGCGGTCAATGGCGGTCACCTTCGGGTCTTTCCGGTGAACGTATCCGCCATTTTCCCACAATGGCGGTCAATGGCGGTGACCTTCGGGTCTTTCCGGTCAACGTATCCACCATTTTCCCACAATGGCGGTACCCTTCGGACAAGTCCGGTACTGTCACCTCCATTGTCCACCGCCATTACATCTTCACGGACAGCCTCTTCGGTATTCCTCACACACCACCATTACATCTCCGCCATTGTGGGGGAAAAACCCCAGTACATGACAGACACAGACTGTCTGGAGGTCCAAAGGTCACGCCACATTCACCCAAACCGGAAGTGACGTCATTTTTACATCCGGGTGAAAGGGGGCCGAGTATCCGTAGACACTACTACTGACGATAACTTTTTTTCTGAATACCGTGACATTATGTATAACCTTGAGATGTGAATCCATGGCCGATGTGAATGTGACTGCAGCATTGGTCTCCATCCGATATGAAAACTAATTTTGATAGTTATCACAAAAAGCCTATTTTTAGTATTTCGTATACATGTACGCATCCGACCTTCATAAAGAAGTATATATTATATATTTGCCATTTTCTTCTAGATTTGTTTCCTATCTTTTTCTTTTGGGTGGGGAGGGGGGGGGGGATCCCCAAAGTATTTTATATCCCATCACATGCTTTTCTCAAGTTATATCACATAGTGAAAATATTTAGGCACGTTAGTGATGACATTATTCACTTTCCTAATTCCTAGAATATTATAGTTATTTTGTCGTGTATGGATCCAAAATCTGATACATCCTGTATGAACTGGTTTCATGATGGAGTACCTTTTTTTCGGAAAAAAATGTATATATACTTCATTCTGAGATGTTAAACATGTCACCATTTACTACAACGTATTGTTAAGATAGCAAGCGTCAGATCCGACATTTAATATTCAGCCGTCGCCCATAAAATAATTTCCGCGTCAATAATCGAAAGACCTATATCGTATGACAGCTGGCACAAAAAAAAAAATGCTTAATGATGCTTAAATTAAAAAAAAATGTGCTTGTGATACCTTGTGGATAGAACACATATCATGCTCTACGCAACAATGACTAATCCCAACAATTCTAATCAGTTGATTGTAAGGTAATATTTGAAAAGTCTGAAAACAAACGAAAACATCTGTCAGATGTACAGAATAAATCCTTCGATGTTAAGGATCACTTCCCTTATACCATGATGTTAGAAATTGTTTGTATTATGCGTGCTCACAATGAGGCCGACAGATAATACAGCTGTATTGATATGCCTGAGTTAACATCGAGGTATAAAATATAATGCCATCACGAGATACTACATGTGACACCTATTTAACCTAGAGGTATTCCCGACTCCGAACTGACAGGGTACGATATCACTTAGAGACAGATGGCGAACAACGGTTCATAAAGCGACTGCACATGTATGCATATATAGCAGTATAGTGAAAGAAATTACAAACACTATATGCGTGAGTTATGGACTAAGTATTGATATGTATACATGTATTTGTGTATATGTTACGGATTGCTGCTCTGGACTGAAAAGCTGAATTATTTGCATATAATAGGTAAAACTGAACATACGTGCGTTCATCAGAACAGGTGAGCATTAATTTGTCTGAATATATTTTCCAGTTTCAGCAAATGCAGTATCTGAAACCAATGCAGTATCTTGTGAGTCCCTATTAACTTCTGTATCTCACGGCGGAAGATGTATTGTTTTGGAAATGCTGAACCTACGAGTTAATTGCTATACATATCCTATTGTAGCCATGTCTTTATCTAGCTATATTTTACATTTGATGGGAGGTGGGAGAGAGGGGTCGAATGGGGGACAGGAACCTGAAAGAACGTCTTTAAATGTTCACAATTGGTCATCAAGCAGGTAATTTTAGTAGTGTTTATGCACTCTCAAATACAAACTGGTTCAAACATCATGTTTGATCCGTCGGTTTCCATATTGAGAGGGCTAGCAATCGTCAGATCCGACATTCAATATTCAGCCGTCGTCCATGAAACAATTTCTGCGTCAATAATCGTCAACTTTCTACCCTATCTCCAGAAAAGAAAAAAAATATGAAAGCTGACAATGCATAAACCCTGATTAGAGGACCATGGGTAGATTTGAAATGGCCGCCATGTGGAGTACCAGAAGTGATGTTTTCATCACTTTTCTACAAAATTCCTGCCTTTTCGCGAGGAAAAGTGGACAAAAACTATTTCATTTCATATCGCGTTATCGATCAGAATAGGCTTTTTTTTATAAATGACGTCACTGATGTGTTATTAAAGCGGCCATCTTGGATTTTTATTATATTCTCTAGTAAAGCTTGACCCAAGGGTATAGTGTGGTAAGTTTCAGCTCCCTAGCTCAAGGGGTAATGAAATTAATAGGGTGAGACGAAATGCCCCACCCCTGGCCTGGACAGGTCCCAAAAAGCTCAAGCCAGGAATAAATGGGTTTGAATAAACGCAAATCGGTGGGCATTGATTTCCACAAACTTTTGATTGTCGTTGAAAAATGTTATCATGGCTGCGACTCAGACACGCTTTAATAGAATGGAGAGTATCGTTCGAGTTAAATGGAAGAATAATATACGATGGGTGACAAAATCGTTATCTTAATTTGAGGTGGATGTGATCGAGATTTGTGACCTGTCTGCGAAATTTCAACCTTTCGCAGCTGCGAAAAGGTACTCCCTCAATCGGATTAGCTAAATCGACAGAAACCATTTTACCTTCACCCATGTTCTCTCGATAACTATATAATCTCTTATTTGAACAGATTCATGTATATTTGACAAATACCTTCACAGTAGGCTACTCTACTCACCATAGATTGTAGAACAGGAATGAAAGAAGGAGGAGGGGGTTGAGCTGGCGAACACTGTCGATGATCTCATAGGAGATATTTTCCATTTCTATATTCGTTACTTCCATTTTTTTTACAAGAGTAGTGCAGATAGACTGAGTTGGTCGAAGGTAACACGATGCATGAATTGTCCACATCAAATAGTCATTTAGTATGCATACAGTTTATAGAATTCTCCAGATGTAAGAAGGCCTCACATTAAAGATGACATTGCACAATTCGGCACAGGATTCAAGGCGGTCCCATGATAACAAAATTAACGACAGACGTGTCTATAGTATTTCAGATTTACTTTGCTAATCTCGTAAACTTGGCATACTTCAAGTATAAATTATGTTTGAAAACCATTAGGTGAATAATTACCACAATCTAATGGCTACCTGCTCTGATATACATGAAGACCAATACCATAAACTGAAAGAAAAATTTCTTAAAATTTAAGGAATATTCCCCGACTATTACACTAGCGGAATATTCCTTGAAATTCAACAAGGAATATTCCATAGCATGTTGTGGAATTTCCTTAATATGGTGGGGAATATTCCTTAGTTATGTTAAGGAATATTCCGCTGGTGTAATAGTCGGGGAATATTCGTTAAATTTTTAAAGAATTTGTTTTTCTGTGTATATGCCATATTAACTAGTGTTTGACCTACAGTTCATCGAATTGTGTCAATTTTCAAGTCATATTTGAGATACGTCTGCAATGTATTAGCTGTACAGTTATCTAACTCTGATGTATAGTCTCATTTAGGGTAGATTATATATTATATATAGAACATTTTGTCATACAGTAGTATGATGAATTGAGGCGATATGTAAAAGGTGAGAAAAATTTACGGCGTCGGGCGACTAAAAATCAACCATATGACTCTACAGGGAAGCTTCTTTTGGCACCTCACATTCAAACCCGAGAATACGGTGGATTCTCGGACGTAGCCTTAGTATCTCAGCCGGGCTTTTATTGCAGATGTTCATGTGGAGAATATGAAATATCCACATGGCCTCTAGCATCGTCTTAACCGGAATTAGTTACGTTAGCTCGGAAGCTGCAATGACGGATCATTTTAAGCAGGCGGAATTCCTGTCCAAAATATCTCACTAATGGCTGGGTTATTATTGTATCAGTGAGGAAATGGACTTCTTAGATGCAGGTGTGTCAGTATAACCGATCAAACTTCAGTATCAATTCTCTTCACAGTCATCCCGCGTCTGATATCGTCTCATTCTTTCGGTAAATCATTCGTGTTGTTGATATACCTCTGATGTTTCATTGTAGAGCCAAATGGGAAGGACGAGAAGGATGGAATTCGAACGAGACACGAAAACATATAGATAGAGGACATGGCTTCGCGTCTACTTCTGTTCGTTATTAAAACGGTCTTCTGATTGTGAACAAAGATGGAATCCGCTGAGAAAACTCCTTTGATCCCGGTGGATGACAAGAAGAAAAGCCTTAAGGATTCCCAGATATACAGATCCTTATTGTTGATGGTGGTTGCCGCTTCCTACGCTGCCTCATACCATATCGGTAGACCCTTAAGTGCACAATACATTTATTCGGTTGTATCGCTAAAGTACAACCTACTGCATGCTGGGAATGCTGGCAATGAATCTGCTTCCGGTGTATGTAGTCCGGCAGCAAATAATAGCAGCTCCGCTTATGTACAACAGGAACAAGAGGCGCAGGAGGAATCATCAATGTGGTTATTGTACTTTGGATTAGCTACCGGTATTCCTGGAACAATAGCCTGCGCCTTTTTAGGATCATATTCTGATTCGATTGGCCGTAAAATATTATTTCTTCTTCCAGTCCTGGGAACTCTGTGTAGAGCACTATGCTTTGTAGCAGTTATCTGTTGGAAACTTCCTTTGGAGTATCTGTTCATAGGATATATCTTCGAAGGTTTTGGAGGATCTTACTACGCCGGGATTCTAGCGTCTTACGTAAGCGCGGCTGATATCACTACGCCTACAAAAAGTAGGACACTCATGGTGATCTTGATTGACGTCTGCAAATATCTTGCGGAAGCCGGGGGAGAGGAACTTACTGGGCAGGCGATAGCATCTTCTGGATATCTCCTTCCTGCAGTAATCATGGCAGGGATTTTGATTTTAATCGTTATAGCTATTCTTGGTTTCCTACCAGAGACGCGCCCTCGAGCTCACATAAAGACACAACGAACCGTTGTTCAGCAATTTAGAAGGGTGTTTTCATTTGTGCTAGACAAGCAGAGCAGCGTTGGTACATCACGGGGACTGTATTGTCTGGGTACCTCAACGTTCTTTGTGTACTGTGTTGGTGTTCTTGGAGTGGATAACGTGGAGAAATTGTTCATGTTAGACAGCCCACTCTGCTGGAATTCCATACAGATTGGGACATTTGATGCAATTAAGAAAATAGCATGGCCTGTTGGAACAGTAATTTTGGTGTTTTTCATGCAACGATGCTGTGCAGACGAGTCCATCGCCATCTTGGTGGGATTGTCCCAAGTTGCCTGGCTTGGAGTTATGGCTTTTGCGACTAACAACGTCTTGATGTATATATGTAAGCTGCAACAACTTTTTTGGAAAATATCGACACAGTGAATGTTGTTGCACAAAAACGAAGTTCCGTATATGTCATTGGCCTCTGTCTTTTCTTGAGTGTAACATTAAGCCAAATTCCTCCACCCCCCTTTTCTGAAATCTGAGAATGGTAAAATATAACCATTTTTTTTATAATCCAAAGCAGATTTTCTTTAAGTTAACATGCTGAACTATAGGCCTCGTAAAAGATTGCAATGATCAATTGCATAAAATTGGATTTATCGCTGATCGAGTTGTGTTTCCGGGCCTACTTTTGTATTTTCGAGAGAATATTGAGTTGCAACCAAGATATGACAGCTCAAACCAAAATAATAATTTCATACAACATGTAACCTTTTATCAGTTTAAACAAGCCCAAGTTTTGACCATATATCGGAGAGAAGACCCTGTAAACATTTCTAATTTATAGACTGGTTGGTACCTTACCTTGCTTTCCCAACATTTATGAACATATTTTCTCTGAACAACTGAAGATTTTACGCCATGAAACAATACAGCCACATGGCGCTTTTTGGGTGCTCTCGATACAGTATCTCACCGTCTTATGTGAGCAGGTATTTTATCAGTTTCTTTTTTTCGTCGACTAAGTTTAGGGTACTACTTTTGCACTTATGTCCTTTCGCTCATCTCATTATGCTATATTTGCAGCACTTGCGGTTGGTTCATTGGGGATGGGATTTTCTGCAACCGTTAGATCTATTTTATCTAAAGTAACCGAGCCAGAGAAACAAGGTATTGTTATTTGTAAAGCAAAAGTTTCGTAGCGAATTAATTCCATCATATGATCTTACATGACAAGATCACGATTAATATTATCGTAAAAGGTATGGACGTCTAAGGATCTGTTTGAAACAGATTTGTCTGTTTGGAAACAACAGACCACTTCGGCTTGGAAGGCACCACACTTGGGCTATTGGAAAATCACGGATGTTTGACTTTTAGATCGCGTCGAGATTCAGCTGTTTGGAACACACCAACCTTTGTCTGTCTGGAACACACCAAACTTCGTCTGTTTGGAACAAATCAAACTCTTCATAATTGGAACACACGAAACCTCGTTGGTTTCGGACAAATCATGTTTTGTCTGTTTAGGACACATCGGGTTTTGGTTCTTATACATCAAATCTGTTTCTTATAACACACTTTATCTGTTTGAATACATCAAGCTTCGTCTGTTTGGAACACACCGATCCTATATGTTTGGAACACACCAAATTGCAGCAACTGGGATCACTCCAAGCTTCGTCTGGTATAATTATGCATATTTGCCATGTCAATTTGGAGCAGGAGCACGAGGTGACGTCGCGACAGAAGAATTGAGAGAATATTGATTGAGGAAACCGTGATACAAGGAGATCCATCAGAGTTCGTAAAATTATTCATGCTCGCTCCTTTATCTCGCATGGCTCTCCAGCAACTTAGATTAGTTTGACTTTTATGCACACATGTACGCATCTTCGCCTCATTTCAGGTGCCTTGTTGGCAAGTTTGGCCACCATCGAGTCATTCCTATCTATGGGAGCTACGGTCGCATCTAACACCATTTACAATGTTACCCTACCTCTGATGAAAGGAGCGGCATTTCTCTTCAGCATGGCGATGGTTCTACTGGCAGTTATCCTGTTATTGTAAGTTATTTAATCAAATGTACTTGGCCTTGTCGCGATTATCTGTTGCCCCAGGCTTTGAATCGACGTCGTCCTGTGGCAGGCACATAAGTCCTGCAGATGAGCTGTAGAAATAGTTTGCCCAAGTGCGTAGCCTATTTCGTGAACAGATACAGAAGCGTATTATAATCTGGGAGATTCCTCGTCGAGTAAGGGATATGCCACTGTTGCAACGCTGTTGGGGATATAAGGGCGTTTGAAAGCCCATGCTAGCGCCGATATACTGACTGCATACATGTATCTCCGAACTTCCCACGGAGCCACTGTTTTCTTGTAGCTGTTTGCTTTGACACCATGAATGAAGTGACTGTACGATGAATGTCACTGTCTTGAGGGAAAATAGATAAATGAATCGAGAGAAGCTCATAGTATCAAACAGTAAATCTACCCATCGGAAGCTATAAGTTATTCCAGTTGTCTGTGTGGATACACATACTGATATTATATTTCCATCAGCCCGCACCAGCCCAAAACCCCTCACAAAAGTATGGTGTAACGATAGCCAAGTCCCATAGCTGATCACCTCACTTGTAGCTATACAGGCTGTCAATTCCTCAGGTTGTTCATCCTTACCCATGTCGTCTTTTTACTACATCAGCTTTAGCTAGCAAAGTCATATGAAATACGAATTCTACTCTTTCTGCTCTCGACCTTCGTTATTAGTTATTTTGTCTCAAATTTCACCAAGATAACTATGGGTTCACACAGGAAATATTAGTAGGTCAAAGGGCAACAGTCGGAGAAAAATGTTGTATACGACATTATTCCAGTCAAAGGATGCGGAGTGTGATCAAACTTCGGGAATAGGATACCCAGGGTTGGTACAAGATACAAATATTTATTTAAAGTCGAAACTGGTACAAAAATATCAACATTAGCACAGATGGCTATTTGTCGACTATAGTAAATCTAAGTTTATAAGGGTTATGTCTTCAAGACACCTGCACTTTCTATACTACTAAGGTCAAAGACCAAGATCACTAGGAATTAAAGACAAATCAGAATTCCATTGAAATCCCATTTTTATGAGTGGATGCATTTGTGGAAAGCGATGTGTCGGGTAGAGAAATTGAGATCAAAAGTTCAACGGCCAAGGTCACTGAACCGCGGTAAACCAGTGAATCAGGAAAGACAGATTTTGTTTTATCACGTGGTCAATAGTGCCACTTAGGCTCTTCTTCATATATGATTATCGTTCAGTTACAGTTATATGGAGTACGGTGTTGAATTAGATTCAAGCTTTCTAATGAATGACTTCTTTGGCATCCATTTAGGTTTCTGTGCACCATTCGCTCAATAATAACAAAGCCAGGAACGGCGAAAAGTTTGCCGTAATTGCGCTATAATCATATTTAGCTGAGGTGACCTTTCCTAAAGTTGATTAATTTTTCTCTTTATCTTATCTTTAATTTCCTTTGCACAAATTCTTCGTGTGGTGGCGTTCTCGACAATGTGCGCGCAGACAAATTCGTCTGAAAAAGTATTGCCCTGCAAGTGATGCACCATCTTTGCAAGTTCAGGTAAATCCTAAATCCTCGCAGAGGGTTTGCCTGGACAATGTCGGTGATTCGAATGAGTTCTCGTAGTCTATTCATCCTCAGCGCCTGGTTTGAGCTACGTTAATATGTTCGGCATGCGTCTTTGACAGCGTTAGCATACAGAAAATATCCAAGGCATGCAATCGATATACTGTGAACACCTGTCTCGTGTACACCATTGTATGTTGCGTTTTGATGGGTATACGTCCTGGAGCGCTCGAATAATTGACAATCCGGAACCCTACAAATTACGTACCGGTACGCCATATTGATTTTATATATCATAATATAATATGCCATTCTGTTTTATGTTGCAGCATTCTGAATGTGAAATATTTGAAGAAGAGAAAATTTGAGGAAAGAAGTCTAAATATCCAAGCATAAGACGGCTCCTAAATCGGCAGTATGGCCTCATTGCTGGGAACAGGCTGTTATGAAATCCATGGACAAGCAAGCTCCTTTTGTTCTCGTCCTGACTATTTAATCCAAGGTTAGAGTCCAAAGGACGAACTCGAAAGAACTGATATTAAGGTCACCGCTGAGCTAGAACGGGGATTATAACTGTTGGAGGTGCACGACAAGAAACCCCATAATGATGTGACTTTTGTGGATCAAATGCCATGTACGTCAAAACGAGAAACATTGCATATACATGCCACGTTTTCTGACAATTGTACATTACAATTGTTCTAATTGTGGCCGAGTTGAATATACTAACTTATCGCACGTGCAGGGAGTGTTTGTTGTATATTTCCATCTTACAATAATTCTACCATCATCCAGATCATATAGGCGTAGAATAAGACATCCAGCCGTGCTACATTTTTAACGTTTCCAAAGAACTAACGACAACATCGTCTTATTAGTCAAAATCAACGTATATCAATCACAATCACAGTACATCAGGTACAACCTAACTGTATCAATCACAATCGCAGTACATCAGGTACAACCTAACTGTATCAATCACATTCACACTACAACGGATACAACCTACCTGTATCAGTCACGACCACAGTACATCAGGTACAACCTAACTGTATCAATCACAATCACAGTACATCAGATACAACCAAACTGTATCAATCACAATCAAAGTACATCAGGTACAACCTAACTCTATCAATCACAATCAAAGTATATCAGGTACAACCAAACTGTATCAATCACAATCAAAGTACACCAGGTACAACCAAACTGTATCGATCACACTCAAAGTACATCAGGTACAACCTAACTGTATCGATCACAATCAAAGTACATCAGGTACAACCAAACTGTATCAATCACAGTTGGAGTACATCATGTACAACCTAACTGTATCAATCACAATCAAAGTACATCAGGTACAACCTAACTGTATCAATCACAATCAAAGTACATCAGGTACAACCTAACTGTACCAATCACCATCAAAGTACATCAGGTGCAACCTAACTGTATCAATCAAAATCAAAGTACATCAGGTACAACCTAACTATCAATCAGAATCAAAGTACATCAGGTACAACCTAACTGTATCAATCTCAATCAAAGTACATCAGATACAACCTAACTGTATCAGTCACGACCACAGTACATCAGGTACAACGTAACTGTATCAATCACAATCACAGTACATCAGATACAACCTAACTGTATCAATCACATTCACAGTACAACGGATACAACCTACCTGTATCAGTCACGACCACAGTACATCAGGTACAACCTAACTGTATCAATCACAATCACAGTACATCAGATACAACCTAACTGTATCAATCACAATCACAGTACATCAGGTACAACCTAACTGTATCAATCACAATCAAAGTACATCAGGTACAACCTAACTCTATCAATCACAATCAAAGTACATCAGGTACAACCAAACTGTATCAATCACAATCAAAGTACACCAGGTACAACAAAACTGTATCGATCACAATCAAAGTACATCAGGTACAACCTAACTGTATCGATCACAATCAAAGTACATCAGGTACAACCAAACTGTATCAATCACAGTTGGAGTACATCATGTACAACCTAACTGTATCAATCACAATCAAAGTACATCAGGTACAACCTAACTGTATCAATCACAATCAAAGTACATCAGGTACAACCTAACTGTACCAATCACCATCAAAGTACATCAGGTGCAACCTAACTGTATCAATCAAAATCAAAGTACATCAGGTACAACCTAACTATCAATCAGAATCAAAGTACATCAGGTACAACCTAACTGTATCAATCTCAATCAAAGTACATCAGATACAACCTAACTGTATCAGTCACGACCACAGTACATCAGGTACAACGTAACTGTATCAATCACAATCACAGTACATCAGATACAACCTAACTGTATCAATCACAATCACAGTACATCAGGTACAACCAAACAGTATCAATCACAATCAAAGTACATCAGGTACAACATTACCTGTATCAATTACAATCAAAGTACATCAGGTACAACATTACCTGTATCAGTCACAATCAAAGTACATCAGGTACAACCAAACTGTATCAATGACAGTTAAAGTACACCAGTTACAACCAAACTGTATCAATCACAATCAAAGTACATCAGGTACAACCAAACTGTATCAATCGCAACCAAAGTATATCAGATGTAACCTAACTGTTTCAATCACACTCAAAGTACATCAGGTACAACCTAACTGTATCAATCACAATCACAGTACATCAGGTACAACCTAACTGTATCAATCACAATCAAAGTACATCAGGTACAACCTAACTCTATCAATCACAGTACATCAGGTACAACCAAACTGTATCAATCACAATCAAAGTACACCAGGTACAGCCAAACTGTATCGATCATAATCAAAGTGCATCAGGTACAACCTAACTGTATCGATCACAATCAAAGTACATCAGGTACAACCAAACTGTATCAATCACAGTTGGAGTACATCATGTACAACCTAACTGTATCAATCACAATCAAAGTACATCAGGTACAACCTAACTGTATCAATCACAATCAAAGTACATCAGGTACAACCTAACTGTATCAATCACCATCAAAGTACATCAGGTGCAACCTAACTGTATCAATCAAAATCAAAGTACATCAGGTACAACCTAACTATCAATCAGAATCAAAGTACATCAGGTACAACCTAGCTGTATCAATCTCAATCAAAGTACATCAGATACAACCTAACTGTATCAGTCACGACCACAGTACATCAGGTACAACGTAACTGTATCAATCACAATCACAGTACATCAGATACAACCTAACTGTATCAATCACAATCACAGTACATCAGGTACAACCAAACAGTATCAATCACAATCAAAGTACATCAGGTACAACATTACCTGTATCAATTACAATAAAAGTACATCAGGTACAACATTACCTGTATCAGTCACAATCAAAGTACATCAGGTACAACCAAACTGTATAAATGACAGTTAAAGTACACCAGTTACAACCAAACTGTATCAATCACAATCAAAGTACATCAGGTACAACCAAACTGTATCAATCACAACCAAAGTATATCAGATGTAACCTAACTGTATCAATCACACTCAAAGTACATCAGGTACAACCTAACTGTATCAATCACAATCAAGGTACATCAGGTGCAACCTAACTGTATCAATCACAATCAAAGTACATCAGGTACAACATCACCTGTAGCAGTCACAATCAAAGTACATCAGGTACAATCAAACTGTATCAGTCACAATCAAAGTACATCAGGTACAACCAAACAGTATCAATCACTATCAAATTACATCAGGTACAACCAAACTGTATCAATCACTAACAAAGTTCATCAGGTACAACCAAACTGTATCAGTTACAATCAAAGTACATCAGGTACAACCAAACTGTATCAGTCACAATCAAAGTACATCAGGTACAACCAAGCTGAATCAGTCACAATCAAAGTACATCAGGTACAACCAAACTGTATCAGTTACAATCAAAGTACATCAGGTACAATCAAACTGTATCAATCACTATCAAATTACATCAGGTACAACCAAACTGTATCAATCACTATCAAAGTACATCAGGTACAACCAAACTGTATCAATCACTATCAAAGTACATGAGGTACAACCAAACTGTATAAGTCACTATCAAAGTACATCAGGTACAACCAAACTCTATCAGTCACAATCAAAGTACATCAGATACAACCAAACTGTATCAATCACTATCAAAGTACATCAGGTACAACCAAACTGTATCAATCACTATCAAAGTACATCAGGTACAACCAAACTGTATCAGTCACAATCAAAGTACATCAGGTACAACCAAACTGTATCAATCAAAATCAAAGTACACCAGGTACAACCAAACTGTATCAGTCAAAATCAAAGTACATCAGGTACAACCTAACTATATCAATCACTATCAAAGTACATCATGTACAGGCAAACTGTATCAGTCACAATCAAAGTACATCATGTGCAACCAAACTGTATCAATCACAATCAAAGTACATCAGGTACAACCTAACTATATCAATCACTATCAAAGTACATCAGGTACAACCTAACTGTATCAATCAAAATCAAAGTACATCAGGTACAACCTAACTATCAATCAGAATCAAAGTACATCAGGTACAACCTAACTGTATAAATCTCAATCAAAGTACATCAGGTACAACCTAAATGTATCAGTCACGACCACAGTACATTAGGTAAAACCTAACTGTATCAATCACAATCACAGTACATCAGATACAACCTAACTGTATCAGTCACGACCACAGTACATCAGGTACAACCTAACTATCAATCAGAATCAAAGTACATCAGGTACAACCTAACTGTATCAATCTCAATCAAAGTACATCAGGTACAACCTAACTGTAACAGTCACACCCACAGTACATCAGGTACAACCTAACTGTATCAATCACAATCACAGTACATCAGGTACAACCAAACAGTATCAATCACAATCACAGTACATCAGCTAAAACCAAACAGTATCAATCACAATCAAAGTACATCAGGTACAACATTATCTGTATCGATTACAATCAAAGTACATCAGGTACAACATTACCTGTATCAGTCACAACCAAAGTACATCGGGTACAACATTACCTGTATCAGTAACAATCAAAGTACATCAGGTACAACCAAACTGTATCAATGACAGTTAAAGTACATCAGGTACAACCAAACTTTATCAATCACAATCAAAGTACATCAGGCAAAACCAAACTGTATCAATCACAATCAAAGTACATCAGGTACAACCAAACTGTATCAATCACAATCAAAGTATATCAGGTACAACGTTACCTGTTGCAGTCACAATCAAAGTACATCAGGTACAACCAAACTGTATCAATCACTATCAAATTACATCAGGTACAACCAAACTGTATCAATCACTATCAAAGTACATCAGGTACAACCAAACTGTATCAGTCACAATCAAAGTACATCAGGTACAACCAAACTGTATCAATCACTATCAAAGTACATCAGGTACAACCAAACTGTATCAGTCACAATCAAAGTACATCAGGCACAACCAAACTGTATCAGTCACAATCAAAGTACATCAGTTACAACCTAACTGTATCAATCACTATCAAAGTACATCAGGTACAACCAAACTGTATCAGTCACAATCAAAGTACATCAGGTACAGCCAATCTGCATCAGTCGCAATCAAAGTACATCAGGTACAACCAAACTGTATCAGTCACAATCAAAGTACATCAGGTACAACCAAACTGTATCAGTCACAATCAAAGTACATCAGGTACAACCAAACTGTATCAATCACTATCAAAGTACATCAGGTACAACCAAACTGTATCAGTCGCAATCAAAGTACATCAGGTACAACCAAACTGTATCAGTCACTATCAAAGTACATCAGGTACAACATTATCTGTATCGATTACAATCAAAGTACATCAGGTACAACATTACCTGTATCAGTCACAATCAAAGTACATCGGGTACAACATTACCTGTAGCAGTAACAATCAAAGTACATCAGGTACAACCAAACTGTATCAATGACAGTTAAAGTACATCAGGTACAACCAAACTGTATCAATCACAATCAAAGTACATCAGGCAAAACCAAACTGTATCAATCACAATCAAAGTACATCAGGTACAACCAAACTGTATCAATCACACTCAAAGTATATCAGGTACAACGTTACCTGTTGCAGTCACAATCAAAGTACATCAGGTACAACCAAACTGTATCAGTCACAATCAAAGTACATCAGGTACAACCAAACTGTATCAGTCACAATCAAAGTACATCAGGTACAACCAAACAGTATCAGTTACAATCAAAGTACATCAGGTACAAACAAACTGTATCAATCACTATCAAATTACATCAGGTAAAACCAAACTGTATCAATCACTATCAAAGTACATCAGGTACAACATTACCTGTAGCAGTCACAATCAAAATACATCAGGTAAAACCAAACTGTATCGGTCACAATCAAAGTACATCAGGTACAACCTAACTGTATCAATCACAATCAAAGTACATCAGGTACAACCAAACTGTATCAATCACAATCAAAGTATATCAGATGTAACCTAACTGTATCAATCACAATCAAAGTACATCAGGTACAACCAAACTGCATCAGTCACAATCAAAGTTCATCAGGTACAACCAAACTGTATCAATCACTATCAAATTACATCAGGTACAACCAAACTGTATCAATCACTATCAAAGTACATCAGGTACAACCAAACTGTATCAGTCACAATCAAAGTACATCAGGTACAACCAAACTGTATCAATCACTATCAAAGTACATCAGGTACAACCAAACTGTATCAGTCACAATCAAAGTACATCAGGTACAACCAAACTGTATCAGTCACAATCAAAGTACATCAGGTACAACCTAACTGTATCAATCACTATCAAAGTACATCAGGTACAACCAAACTGTATCAGTCACAATCAAAGTACATCAGGTACAGCCAAACTGCATCAGTCGCAATCAAAGTACATCAGGTACAACCAAACTGTATCAGTCACAATCAAAGTACATCAGGTACAACCAAACTGTATCAGTCACAATCAAAGTACATCAGGTACAACCAAACTGTATCAATCACTATCAAAGTACATCAGGTACAACCAAACTGTATCAGTCGCAATCAAAGTACATCAGGTACAACCAAACTGTATCAGTCACTATCAAAATACATCAGGTACAAAATTATCTGTATCGATTACAATCAAAGTACATCAGGTACAACATTACCTGTATCAGTCACAATCAAAGTACATCGGGTACAACATTACCTGTATCAGTAACAATCAAAGTACATCAGGTACAACCAAACTGTATCAATGACAGTTAAAGTACATCAGGTACAACCAAACTGTATCAATCACAATCAAAGTACATCAGGCAATACCAAACTGTATCAATCACAATCAAAGTACATCAGGTACAACCAAACTGTATCAATCACAATCAAAGTATATCAGGTACAACGTTACCTGTTGCAGTCACAATCAAAGTACATCAGGTACAACCAAACTGTATCAGTCACAATCAAAGTACATCAGGTACAACCAAACTGTATCAGTCACAATCAAAGTACATCAGGTACAACCAAACTGTATCAGTTACAATCAAAGTACATCAGGTACAAACAAACTGTATCAATCACTATCAAATTACATCAGGTAAAACCAAACTGTATCAATCTCTATCAAAGTACATCAGGTACAACATTACCTGTAGCAGTCACAATCAAAATACATCAGGTACAACCAAACTGTATCGGTCACAATCAAAGTACATCAGGTACAACCTAACTGTATCAATCACAATCAAAGTACATCAGGTACAACCAAACTGTATCAATCACAATCAAAGTATATCAGATGTAACCTAACTGTATCAATCACAATCAAAGTACATCAGGTACAACCAAACTGCATCAGTTACAATCAAAGTACAGCAGGTACAACCAAACTGTATCAATCACTATCAAATTACATCAGGTACAACCAAACTGTATCAATCACTATCAAAGTACATCAGGTACAACCAAACTGTATCAATCACAATCAAAGTACATCAGGTACAACCAAATTGTATCAATCACTATCAAAGTACCTCAGGTACAACCAAACTGTATCAGTCACAATCAAAGTACATCAGGTACAACCAAACTGTATCAGTCACAATCAAAGTACATCAGGT
The DNA here is from genome assembly GCA_036873755.1 of Hanleya hanleyi. Classification (NCBI taxonomy): domain Eukaryota; kingdom Metazoa; phylum Mollusca; class Polyplacophora; order Lepidopleurida; family Hanleyidae; genus Hanleya; species Hanleya hanleyi. The sequence goes on along the minus strand of JAVTVY010021136.1, from coordinate 48,951 downwards.
ACAACCTAACTGTATCAATCACTATCAAAGTACATCAGGTACAACCAAACTGTATCAGTCACAATCAAAGTACATCAGGTACAGCCAAACTGCATCAGTCGCAATCAAAGTACATCAGGTACAACCAAACTGTATCAGTCACAATCAAAGTACATCAGGTACAACCAAACTGTATCAGTCACAATCAAAGTACATCAGGTACAACCAAACTGTATCAATCACTATCAAAGTACATCAGGTACAACCAAACTGTATCAGTCGCAATCAAAGTACATCAGGTACAACCAAACTGTATCAGTCACTATCAAAGTACATCAGGTACAACATTATCTGTATCGATTACAATCAAAGTACATCAGGTACAACATTACCTGTATCAGTCACAATCAAAGTACATCGGGTACAACATTACCTGTATTAGTAACAATCAAAGTACATCAGGTACAACCAAACTGTATCAATGACAGTTAAAGTACATCAGGTACAACCAAACTGTATCAATCACAATCAAAGTACATCAGGCACAACCAAACTGTATCAATCACAATCAAAGTACATCAGGTACAACCAAACTGTATCAATCACAATCAAAGTATATCAGGTACAACGTTACCTGTTGCAGTCACAATCAAAGTACATCAGGTACAACCAAACTGTATCAGTCACAATCAAAGTACATCAGGTACAACCAAACTGTATCAGTTGCAATCAAAGAACATCAGGTACAACCAAACTGTATCAGTTACAATCAAAGTACATCAGGTACAACCAAACTGTATCAATCACTATCAAATTACATCAGGTAAAACCAAACTGTATCAATCACTATCAAAGTACATCAGGTACAACATTACCTGTAGCAGTCACAATCAAAATACATCAGGTACAACCAAACTGTATCAGTCACAATCAAAGTACATCAGGTACAACCTAACTGTATCAATCACAATCAAAGTACATCAGGTACAACCTAACTGTATCAATCAGAATCAAGGTACATCAGGTGCAACCTAACTGTATCAATCACAATCAAAGTATATCAGGTACAACGTTACCTGTTGCAGTCACAATCATAGTACATCAGGTACAACCAAACTGTATCAGTCACAATCAAAGTACATCAGGTACAACCAAACTGTATCAGTCGCAATCAAAGAACATCAGGTACAACCAAACTGTATCAGTTACAATCAAAGTACATCAGATACAACCAAACTGTATCAATCTCTATCAAATTACATCAGGTAAAACCAAACTGTATCAATCACTATCAAAGTACATCAGGTACAACATTACCTGTAGCAGTCACAATCAAAATACATCAGGTACAACCAAACTGTATCAGTCACAATCAAAGTACATCAGGTACAACCTAACTGTATCAATCACAATCAAAGTACATCAGGTACAACCAAACTGTATCAATCACAATCAAAGTATAACAGATGTAACCTAACTGTATCAATCACAATCAAAGTACATCAGGTACAACCTAACTGTATCAATCAGAATCAAGGTACATCAGGTGCAACCTAACTGTATCAATCACAATCAAAGTACATCAGGTACAACATTACCTGTAGCAGTCACAATCAAAGTACATCAGGTACAACCAAACTGTATCAGTCACAATCAAAGTACATCAGGTACATCCAAACTGCATCAGTTACAATCAAAGTACATCAGGTACAACCAAACTGTATCAATCACTATCAAATTACATCAGGTACAACCAAACGGTATCAATCACTATCAAAGTACATCAGGTACAACCAAACTGTATCAGTCAAAATCAAAGTACATCAGGTACAACCAAACTGTATCAATCACAACCAAAGTATATCAGATGTAACCTAACTGTATCAATCACACTCAAAGTACATCAGGTACAACCTAACTGTATCAATCACAATCACAGTACATCAGGTACAACCTAACTGTATCAATCACAATCAAAGTACATCAGGTACAACCTAACTCTATCAATCACAGTACATCAGGTACAACCAAACTGTATCAATCACAATCAAAGTACACCAGGTACAGCCAAACTGTATCGATCACAATCAAAGTGCATCAGGTACAACCTAACTGTATCGATCACAATCAAAGTACATCAGGTACAACCAAACTGTATCAATCACAGTTGGAGTACATCATGTACAACCTAACTGTATCATTCACAATCAAAGTACATCAGGTACAACCTAACTGTATCAATCACAATCAAAATACATCAGGTACAACCTAACTGTATCAATCACCATCAAAGTACATCAGGTGCAACCTAACTGTATCAATCAAAATCAAAGTACATCAGGTACAACCTAACTATCAATCAGAATCAAAGTACATCAGGTACAACCTAGCTGTATCAATCTCAATCAAAGTACATCAGATACAACCTAACTGTATCAGTCACGACCACAGTACATCAGGTACAACGTAACTGTATCAATCACAATCACAGTACATCAGATACAACCTAACTGTATCAATCACAATCACAGTACATTAGGTACAACCAAACAGTATCAATCACAATCAAAGTACATCAGGTACAACATTACCTGTATCAATTACAATCAAAGTACATCAGGTACAACATTACCTGTATCAGTCACAATCAAAGTACATCAGGTACAACCAAACTGTATAAATGACAGTTAAAGTACACCAGTTACAACCAAACTGTATCAATCACAATCAAAGTACATCAGGTACAACCAAACTGTATCAATCACAACCAAAGTATATCAGATGTAACCTAACTGTATCAATCACACTCAAAGTACATCAGGTACAACCTAACTGTATCAATCACAATCAAGGTACATCAGGTGCAACCTAACTGTATCAATCACAATCAAAGTACATCAGGTACAACATCACCTGTAGCAGTCACAATCAAAGTACATCAGGTACAATCAAACTGTATCAGTCACAATCAAAGTACATCAGGAACAACCAAACAGTATCAATCACTATCAAATTACATCAGGTACAACCAAACTGTATCAATCACTAACAAAGTTCATCAGGTACAACCAAACTGTATCAGTTACAATCAAAGTACATCAGGTACAACCTAACTGTATCAATCACAATCAAAGTACATCAGGTACAACCAAACTGTATCAATCACAATCAAAGTATAACAGATGTAACCTAACTGTATCAATCACAATCAAAGTACATCAGGTACAACCTAACTGTATCAATCAGAATCAAGGTACATCAGGTGCAACCTAACTGTATCAATCACAATCAAAGTACATCAGGTACAACATTACCTGTAGCAGTCACAATCAAAGTACATCAGGTACAACCAAACTGTATCAGTCACAATCAAAGTACATCAGGTACATCCAAACTGCATCAGTTACAATCAAAGTACATCAGGTACAACCAAACTGTATCAATCACTATCAAATTACATCAGGTACAACCAAACTGTATCAATCACTATCAAAGTACATCAGGTACAACCAAACTGTATCAGTCAAAATCAAAGTACATCAGGTACAACCAAACTGTATCAATCACAACCAAAGTATATCAGATGTAACCTAACTGTATCAATCACACTCAAAGTACATCAGGTACAACCTAACTGTATCAATCACAATCACAGTACATCAGGTACAACCTAACTGTATCAATCACAATCAAAGTACATCAGGTACAACCTAACTCTATCAATCACAGTACATCAGGTACAACCAAACTGTATCAATCACAATCAAAGTACACCAGGTACAGCCAAACTGTATCGATCACAATCAAAGTGCATCAGGTACAACCTAACTGTATCGATCACAATCAAAGTACATCAGGTACAACCAAACTGTATCAATCACAGTTGGAGTACATCATGTACAACCTAACTGTATCATTCACAATCAAAGTACATCAGGTACAACCTAACTGTATCAATCACAATCAAAATACATCAGGTACAACCTAACTGTATCAATCACCATCAAAGTACATCAGGTGCAACCTAACTGTATCAATCAAAATCAAAGTACATCAGGTACAACCTAACTATCAATCAGAATCAAAGTACATCAGGTACAACCTAGCTGTATCAATCTCAATCAAAGTACATCAGATACAACCTAACTGTATCAGTCACGACCACAGTACATCAGGTACAACGTAACTGTATCAATCACAATCACAGTACATCAGATACAACCTAACTGTATCAATCACAATCACAGTACATTAGGTACAACCAAACAGTATCAATCACAATCAAAGTACATCAGGTACAACATTACCTGTATCAATTACAATCAAAGTACATCAGGTACAACATTACCTGTATCAGTCACAATCAAAGTACATCAGGTACAACCAAACTGTATAAATGACAGTTAAAGTACACCAGTTACAACCAAACTGTATCAATCACAATCAAAGTACATCAGGTACAACCAAACTGTATCAATCACAACCAAAGTATATCAGATGTAACCTAACTGTATCAATCACACTCAAAGTACATCAGGTACAACCTAACTGTATCAATCACAATCAAGGTACATCAGGTGCAACCTAACTGTATCAATCACAATCAAAGTACATCAGGTACAACATCACCTGTAGCAGTCACAATCAAAGTACATCAGGTACAATCAAACTGTATCAGTCACAATCAAAGTACATCAGGAACACCCAAACAGTATCAATCACTATCAAATTACATCAGGTACAACCAAACTGTATCAATCACTAACAAAGTTCATCAGGTACAACCAAACTGTATCAGTTACAATCAAAGTACATCAGGTACAACCAAACTGTATCAGTCACAATCAAAGTACATCAGGTACAACCAAGCTGAATCAGTCACAATCAAAGTACATCAGGTACAACCAAACTGTATCAGTTACAATCAAAGTACATAAGGTACAATCAAACTGTATCAATCACTATCAAATTACATCAGTTACAACCAAACTGTATCAATCACTATCAAAGTACATCAGGTACAACCAAACTGTATCAATCACTATCAAAGTACATGAGGTACAACCAAACAGTATAAGTCACTATCAAAGTACATCAGGTACAACCAAACTCTATCAGTCACAATCAAAGTACATCAGATACAACCAAACTGTATCAATCACTATCAAAGTCCATCAGGTACAACCAAACTGTATCAATCACTATCAAAGTACATCAGGTACAACCAAACTGTATCAGTCACAATCAAAGTACATCAGGTACAACCAAACTGTATCAATCAAAATCAAAGTACACCAGGTACAACCAAACTGTATCAGTCAAAATCAAAGTACATCAGGTACAACCTAACTATATCAATCACTATCAAAGTACATCATGTACAGCCAAACTGCATCAGTCACAATCAAAGTACATCATGTGCAACCAAACTGTATCAATCACAATCAAAGTACATCAGGTACAACCTAACTATATCAATCACTATCAAAGTACATCAGGTACAACCTAACTGTATCAATCAAAATCAAAGTACATCAGGTACAACCAAACTATATCAATCACTATTAAAGTACATCAGGTACAACCTAACTGTATCAATCTCCATCAAATTACATCAGGTGGAACCTAACTGTATCAATCAAAATCAAAGTACATCAGGTACAACCTAACTATCAATCAGAATCAAAGTACATCAGGTACAACCTAACTGTATAAATCTCAATCAAAGTACATCAGGTACAACCTAAATGTATCAGTCACGACCACAGTACATTAGGTAAAACCTAACTGTATCAATCACAATCACAGTACATCAGATACAACCTAACTGTATCAGTCACGACCACAGTACATCAGGTACAACCTAACTATCAATCAGAATCAAAGTACATCAGGTACAACCTAACTGTATCAATCTCAATCAAAGTACATCAGGTACAACCTAACTGTAACAGTCACACCCACAGTACATCAGGTACAACCTAACTGTATCAATCACAATCACAGTACATCAGGTACAACCAAACAGTATCAATCACAATCACAGTACATCAGCTACAACCAAACAGTATCAATCACAATCAAAGTACATCAGGTACAACATTATCTGTATCGATTACAATCAAAGTACATCAGGTACAACATTACCTGTATCAGTCACAATCAAAGTACATCGGGTACAACATTACCTGTATCAGTAACAATCAAAGTACATCAGGTACAACCAAACTGTATCAATGACAGTTAAAGTACATCAGGTACAACCAAACTGTATCAATCACAATCAAAGTACATCAGGCACAACCAAACTGTATCAATCACAATCAAAGTACATCAGGTACAACCAAACTGTATCAATCACAATCAAAGTATATCAGGTACAACGTTACCTGTTGCAGTCACAATCAAAGTACATCAGGTACAGCCAAACTGTATCAGTCACAATCAAAGTACATCAGGTACAACCAAACTGTATCAGTTACAATCAAAGTACATCAGGTACAACCAAACTGTATCAATCACTATCAAATTACATCAGGTAAAACCAAACTGTATCAATCACTATCAAAGTACATCAGGTACAACATTACCTGTAGCAGTCACAATCAAAATACATCAGGTACACCCAAACTGTATCAGTCACAATCAAAGTACATCAGGTACAACCTAACTGTATCAATCACAATCAAAGTACATCAGGTACAACCAAACTGTATCAATCACAATCAAAGTATATCAGATGTAACCTAACTGTATCAATCACAATCAAAGTACATCAGGTACAACCTAACTGTATCAATCAGAATCAAGGTACATCAGGTGCAACCTAACTGTATCAATCACAATCAAAGTACATTAGGTACAACATTACCTGTAGCAGTCACAATCAAAGTACATCAGGTACAACCAAACTGTATCAGTCACAATCAAAGTACATCAGGTACAACCAAACTGCATCAGTTACAATCAAAGTACATCAGGTACAACCAAACTGTATCAATCACTATCAAATTACATCAGGTACAACCAAACTGTATCAATCACTATCAAAGTACATCAGGTACAACCAAACTGTATCACTCACAATCAAAGTACATCAGGTACAACCAAACTGTATCAATCACTATCAAAGTACATCAGGTACAACCAAACTGTATCAGTAACAATCAAAGTACATCAGGTACAACCAAACTGTATCAGTCACAATCAAAGTACATCAGGTACAACCTAACTGTATCAATCACTATCAAAGTACATCAGGTACAACCAAACTGTATCAGTCACAATCAAAGTACATCAGGTACAACCAAACTGTATCAGTCGCAATCAAAGTACATCAGGTACAACCAAACTGTATCAGTCACAATCAAAGTACATCAGGTACAACCAAACTGTATCAGTCACAATCAAAGTACATCAGGTACAACCAAACTGTATCAATCACTATCAAAGTACATCAGGTACAACCAAACTGTATCAGTCGGAATCAAAGTACATCCGGTACAACCAAACTGTATCAGTCACTATCAAAGTACATCAGGTACAACATTATCTGTATCGATTACAATCAAAGTACATCAGGTACAACATTACCTGTATCAGTCACAATCAAAGTACATCGGGTACAACATTACCTGTATCAGTAACAGTCAAAGTACATCTGGTACAACCAAACTGTATCAATGACAGTTAAAGTACATCAGGTACAACCAAACTGTATCAATCACAATCAAAGTACATCAGGCACAACCAAACTGTATCAATCACAATCAAAGTACATCAGGTACAACCAAACTGTATCAATCACAATCAAAGTATATCAGGTACAACGTTACCTGTTGCAGTCACAATCAAAGTACATCAGGTACAACCAAACTGTATCAGTCACAATCAAAGTACATCAGGTACAACCAAACTGTATCAGTCGCAATCAAAGTACATCAGGTACAACCAAACTGTATCAGTTACAATCAAAGTACATCAGGTACAATCAAACTGTATCAATCACTATCAAATTACATCAGGTAAAACCAAACTGTATCAATCACTATCAAAGTACATCAGGTACAACATTACCTGTAGCAGTCACAATCAAAATACATCAGGTACAACCAAACTGTATCAGTCACAATCAAAGTACATCAGGTACAACCTAACTGTATCAATCACAATCAAAGTACATCAGGTCCAACCAAACTGTATCAATCACAATCAAAGTATATCAGATGTAACCTAACTGTATCAATCACAATCAAAGTACATCAGGTACAACCTACCTGTATCAATCAGAATCAAGGTACATCAGGTGCAACCTAACTGTATCAATCACAATCAAAGTACATCAGGTACAACATTACCTGTAGCAGTCACAATCAAAGTACATCAGGTACAACCAAACTGTATCAGTCACAATCAAAGTACATCAGGTACAACCAAACTGCATCAGTTACAATCAAAGTACATCAGGTACAACCAAACTGTATCAATCACTATCAAATTACATCAGGTACAACCAAACTGTATCAATCACTATCAAAGTACATCAGGTACAACCAAACTGTATCAGTCACAATCAAAGTACATCAGGTACAACCAAACTGTATCAATCACTATCAAAGTACATCAGGTACAACCAAACTGTATCAGTCACAATCAAAGTACATCAGGTACAACCAAACTGTATCAGTCACAATCAAAGTACATCAGGTACAACCAAACTGTATCAATCACTATCAAAGTACATCAGGTACAACAAAACTGTATCAGTCACAATCAAAGTACATCAGGTACAACCAAACTGCATCAGTCGCAATCAAAGTACATCAGGTACAACCAAACTGTATCAGTCACAATCCAAGTACATCAGGTACAACCAAACTGTATCAGTCACAATCAAAGTACATCAGGTACAACCAAACTGTATCAATCACTATCAAAGTACATCAGGTACAACCAAACTGTATCAGTCGCAATCAAAGTACATCAGGTACAACCAAACTGTATCAGTCACTATCAAAGTACATCAGGTACAACCAAACTGTATCAGTCACAATCAAAGTATATCAGATACAACCAAACTGTATCAGTCACAATCAAAGTACATCAGGTACAACCAAACTGTATCAGTCGCAATCAAAGTACATCAGGTACAACCAAACTGTATCAGTCACAATCAAAGTACATCAGGTACAACCAAACTGTATCAGTCGCAATCAAAGTACATCAGGTACAACCAAACTGTGTCAGTCACAATCAAAGTACATCAGATACAACCAAACTGTATCAGTCACAATCAAAGTACATCAGGTAGAACCAAACTGTATCAATCACTATCAAATTACATCAGGTACAACCAAACTGCATCAATCACTATCAAATTACATCAGGTACAACCAAACTGTATCAATCACAATCAAAGTACATCAGGTACAACCAAACTGTATCAATCACTATCAAATTACATCAGGTACAACCAAACTGTATCAATCACTATCAAATTACATCAGGTACAACCAAACTGTATCAATCACAATCAAAGTACATCAGGTACAACCAAACTGTATCAGTCACTATCAAATTACATCAGGTACAACCAAACTGTATCAATCACTATCAAATTACATCAGGTACAACCAAAGTGTATCAATCACGATCAAAGTACATCTATCACAATATAAGTGTATGAATCACAACCACAATGTATCACTCCTGCTCGGAGTATTGCAACACAATACTTTGAACAATGATTTAGAAATCCATCAAATAAAAGTATACTGGTTAGCGATACGGAGTTTAGCCTATGAACATTGTCTTTTTGACATCGTTGAAAACTCTTGACCGTTTCTCTCTTGCAAGAACATAGCTTGTGCTCCTAGACCGGCTCTAAACGCCTGGAACAGGCCTAGTTGATATTACACTTGAACTCGTGAAGAGCAAACGAATAATCCGTTCATCTGATTTGAGTGGTAAATGGGTGTGGCTTGTTGTTAAGGACAAATAGATAATTCTGACTGGCTGGAACCAGGTTTGCGGCAGGTCGCGCAGGAGCATTCTGATAAGATTAAGTCTCAAGATATAACCTCGGCATATACCATCCCACGACAAATTGGTGCCATATGTAAGAGTCATGACGAACATCCGAGAGAATTGTCACAACCTAGATTTTGACACGGTAGCCCCTATAGTTCGCGAATTGATTTTTTACGGGACGATTTAGACCCGTAGGATCTAATGGACCTGTCTTATAGCGAGGAAAAACTTGATCACAGGTGGTACTGTTGCCAGGGTGATTGGTTGTTTATTTAACCCTAGCAGGCCTGGGGCTGGGGGGGGGGGGGCAAAATGTCCCCCCACCTTACCAAACGTTTCGTGCTATCTCCGGAACGACAAAAAATTGACAGCGGATACTCCGAGACTTTATAGTTTATCATATTGGGGTCGTCTTGAGCCTATTTGCATAACACCCAAGCAGAGGATCCTGAGTAAACTCAAGATGGCCGCCATGTGGGGTACCCGAAAAGTGATGTTTTCGTCATTTTTCTTCCAAATTTTTGCTTTTCGTGATGAAAAGTGGACAAAAAATATTTTACTTCAAATCACATTAATATTTATCAATTTATCATGCAGTTTTTGCGGAGAAATTGCATAAATAAAAAAATCGAAAAATCGCACCCAAAAAATGACTTTTTCGAAAATGACGTCACTGTGAGCCGCCATCTTGGAGTTCTTTACATTTTCTGGTAGAGCTTAACCCAAGGGTATGGTGTGGTAAGTTTCAGCTCCCTAGCTCAAAGAATAAGAAAAATAATTAGAGGGGGGGGAGGGGGCATTTCGACCTCCCAGGTCTAGACAGGTCCCGCATAGGGTTCATAGTCCGTGAGCTGAGTGGGCTCACCTTGCACCCCCCCCCCCACCAACCATCACTCTCCGAAACTATGATTTCTCAGTACTTTGGAATGTGCCGAAGAAGAAAATATATGCTAACACGCGAGAAATTGGGATGAACTGGGAGTTCAGAGAAGTTAAAAATTGCATCTAACGCCTTTATTTTGCGTTTACGGTAAGGGGGTGGGATTACTAAAATGATCATAACTTTTTTATTTTTGTCCAATTGACTAAAACGAGGTATCGTTTTATTCAGCATAAACGAAGGAATCAGTCCAAAACAGCAAACGTTCTAATATTTCAATATTATGACGTCAGTAGGGGGCCATCTCCAAATTGCACGAAAAAAATGTCAAAATTGACTAACTACAAGCAATACTGATAACTAGTCATATTTCTGCAACATTATCTAGGTAACCTGGTTTAATATGTTGTTTTTATTTGTATTTTGTGCTTCAATACATTGAAATATTTCCAATGTTGTAAAGTAGCACTAACATGGATAACTAACTTAGAACTATCTTACTTATGCATTGAATAGTAGGAGTGGGGTTGCTAAAATGTTCTTAACTTTTTTATTTGTTTTCCAATTGATTGAAATGATGTATCTTTTTATTCAACATGAGCCGGGGAATCAGGCCAATATAGTAAACTTTCTAATATTTACTTATTGTGACGTCACTATGGGGTCATCTACAATTTTCATATGAAATCGTATCAGTAACATGGATAACTAACTTAGCACTATGTTACTTATGCAATGAGTATGAAATTAATTCAAGTTTGGCTTCCAGGTATGTTGTTATTGTTTCGATTGAACTTATTATTCCACTGATTACGACTGGACTAATGTATCGTCCATTTTCAATATTCTGCACATGCGCAGTCTGGTCGTAGTATAGAAAGCAGGCATTTTGGGGGTGCGTGTGGGTGTGTTTGGGGTAGAGATGGACCACTATTGGTCCAAATGGGTTGTGGAAGATGTCAAAGTGAAGCTTTTGTGGGGTAGAGTCAGAATGGCGTGTTTTTATTGCAATTCGTGTCAATCTGCGTATGCGCAGTTGCGTGTAGTAAGTAAAGTTGTCATTTTGGGGGTGCGTGGGGGTGTGTTTGTGATTCCCCGGCTCATGTTGAATAAAAAGATACCTCATTTCAATCAATTGGGCAACAAATAAAAAAGTTAGGAACATTTTAGCAACCCCACCCCTACTATTCATTGCATAAGTAACATAGTGCTAAGTTAGTTATCCTTGTTAGTGCTAGTTTACAACATTAGAAATATTTCAATGTATTGATGCAAATACAAATAAAATACAACATATTAAACCAGGTTACATAGATAATGCTGCAGAAATATGACTAGTTATCAGTATTGCTTGTAGTTAGTCAATTTTGACATTTTTTTCGTGAAATTTGGAGATGGCCCCCCTACTGACGTCATAATATTGAAATATTAGAACGTTTGCTGTTTTGGACTGATTCCTCCGTTTATGCTGAATTAAACGATACCTCATTTCAATCAATTGGTTAACAGATAAAAAGGTTGGAACATTTTAGCAACCCCACCCCCCATAGTTTCGGAGAGTGGTGGGGGGGGGGGGAGGGGGGTGCAAGGTGGGCCTACTCAGCCCACGGACTATCACTGCTCACTGCTTTTTGGCTAGATTTTGTACCACCTCGTCTATATTAGTGAAGTTTAATATTTTCTGCTATTCTTATGTAGGTTCAGGTGTAATTTTCACAGAGTTTTTCTGTTCTAGAGCATGAATACAAATGGATACCACCCAGAGGTTGACTTAAAGAGAGTTTTCCTTAAAGGATGTCATAAATCGCTGGCTGATAAAAACTTTATTTAGTCCGCTTTATATATGCTGAAGAAAATAGCTTACGGCATACTTATCATATCTTTGCCATGTTGACAAGAAATTCTAATTTTCTAGGCTCCCATTCTTGCAGGAATTGTATTCACGGTATGAAACTTGGGGACTTACACTCAAACGTCCCAGCGCCATGTGGGGTACCAGTGAAGCGATATTTTCATCTTTTTTTTCAAATTTTTTGCTTGTCTGTGGGAAGTGTGAAAAGGCTATTCGATTTCACATCAGAGAATTACGTTTATAAATACTGCTGTATCGTCGTCAGATGAAAATGACGGCATTTAACACAAAAGACTAGCCTGTAACGCCCGATGTCGACCAAACATCAACTTCCCACAAATGCCAACATATATCAAAGACCAAAAGGTCTGTACAGGGGACGGGCCTCGGGCACGAAACGTCCACCAGCAGAATCTCGCCATATACAGGTAAAAATTACAACACATATAAGGGAAGTGGGAAGAGGTGCCGACATACTGACAGAGTCACATGGCTACACAGTATAGCCTTCTGGCTAACCTTTTTCTGAAGCACCTATTTTGAAATCACCAACGCTGATCAGTTATACACTTGCATGGAATGTGACGTCTGCGGTGGTGTGTAGTTTGGTCGGCATCGGCTCCGGCGCCACTGTGCGTATCAGGGATTTCACAGGGCCCTCTGGCTTTGCCTTTTACTTATACATGCTTTAACCATAGGGCTGCGGGGTCTTGTCGTTGCCATGTACGCACGTTCGTCCGGTCGTCCGTCCGTCCGTCCGTCCGTCCGTCAACATGTTCTTGTCCGCTGAATATCTGCAGATCTATGAAGTCGGGCTTGACCAAACTTTGGTGAGAGATTCCTGAATGTTGACTGATGAAATGATTAGATTTTCGGATGGCTATGATGATTTCATGATTTTTAATTATTTTTTATTATTATTTATTGATGGCTCAGATTTTGCACTGTTAACTATGCCCATCAACATGTTCTTGTCCGCTGAATATCTGCAGATCTATCAAGTCGGGCCTGACCAAACTTTGGTGAGAGCTTCCTGAATGTTCACTGATGAAATGATTAGATTTTCAGATGGCTATGATGATTTCATGATGTTTAATTATTTTTTTTTATTTTTTTATTTATTGATGGCTTGTCTTTTGCACTGTTATCTATGCCCATCGGGAACCCTTTGTTGCATGTTTTATTGTGACTTTTGAAGGTTCCCTGACACAAGAAAGCCTGGTCCATTCAAGATTCAATTTATTTCCATTTATTCCCCTTTTATTTCCCATTTAACTGAGAGCTTACATGCTACGCTTGTTCAGCATATGCACTACCCTCGGGAGGATTTCTCCACCCTTGGGGCACTAATTGTTATTGGACTTTTTCCTATCCATAGCTTCTCAGCTTCATGTAATATGTATGAGATGCAGTGTACATTGTTTTTTCACACACACATGCAGAATCACCTCAAATTTATTCCTTTATAGTAATAACTAACAGGTTGGGGACATTATTCTATTTCAGAAGTACAAGAGGAAATAACCGGCGCAGGCTTCTCGCAGCATCGAACCCCTGTTAGGTTTGAATTTCGCGTCGCCCTAAATGAATTTTAATGAAATCAATTTTGCTACATCGATTTATCCGAAAGCTTTTGCACAAACCATATTTTATTTCAGAAGTATAATATGAAATAACTGGCATGGGAATCCCTGCAGTATCGAACCCCCGTTAGTTTGAATTTCGCATCGCCTTAAATGAAGGACAACATTTTTCTTAAATTTTGCTATTAAATCATCCTAATCCACATCATACGATTTATCCTAAAGCTTTTGCACAAAACATATTCAGAAGTATAATATGAAATAACTGGCAGAATCCCTGCAGTATCGAACCCCTGTTAGTTTGAATTTCGCATCGCCTTAAATGAAAGACAACGTTTTTCTTCAATTTTGTTGTTAAATCATTGTATTCTACATCATATGATTCATCCTAAAACTTTTGCATGAACCATATTCGTGTTCACACATTTAACTGGTACAACATAATGCTTCAATTTTTGTCACCAAACATGTGACTGTACCTTGGAAATTATTTAAAACGAGTGATTAGGAGAGCCCATTTTAGCGGGACTCTGTGCAATTTTGAACCAGTTTGCATACCTGGAGCTTATGCCCCCCAAAATAATGATAAATGTGGGCTTGTGTCAATCATTGTGATTCTATGCCATTAACTTGTTATCACACTTGTGCAATGCATAAATTGCCTCTGATAAAGCTACACTTTCTTGCATGCTGAAATCCCAGCACACCACTCACGTGAAAACAAGTCTATTATATACATTACAGAAAACCACACAAACTATCCGCAAGGCTGTATCCAGGGATTTTTTGCTGGTTCCGATCACAAACTCCCAGTTCCTTTTCGTAATTCATTATTGAGGGTCCAACAGGTTTATTAACATGAAATTCAATACCCAGCTATGCAATGGGATCGATATTGAGGCTTCCAGAAGCTTTTTCTAGGAGTATTTCTTTCAGAAATCCTTTCAAATTGAACAACAACAACAACAGTTTCGTTTTTTGTATCATTTGAGTTTTGCGCGCCCATACGTTTTCCGGAACTAAATTGGCTCTAGATGCAGCCCTGATCCTAATTGACAAAAAAAAAACAGGCTGAGGGGTCCACGCACCTTTTAGGTGCTTGCCTGCAATTCATGTTAAATTCGTTATGTAAGGTTTTAATAAAGTGCAAACTAGTGCTCCTAGTGGGGCGGATATGTGGCAATGTAAGGAGGATTGTGGGTTTGGTGGTAAAAGCACCAAAATTGGCACATTTGAAGTTTATTATATAGTAAACGATTTTAGATATAGGGCCAAGCTAAATTTTCTCCGTGGATGCCCGGAAATGGCAAAATCCAAGATGGCCACCATAGTGAGGCAGTTATGGGAAATAAGTGTGATAAGAGCGCCAAAATTGGCACAGTTGATGATCAAAAGGTACTTAATAATTCCAGATATAGGGCCAAGCTCAATTTTTTCTTTTATGCCCGTAAACTGAGAAAATCCAAGATGGCCATAAATCCTACATGAAGATACATATCTGAATGCAGTATTATTTTCTATATGTTTTCATATACAAAAAACATCGAGCAATCGACAGAAATGCATTGCAATCATAATTATATAGGAATGCATGCGAAATAGCTGCAGTTTATGAACAAAACCCAAAATTTGCCCTATCCCCTAAGCAAATATCATTATATAAACATTCTTATTATTTTCCCATATATAAGGCTTCCAATACCAAACTGCACCGAAAACCAACATAGATACGCCATCAGGAAACGCCACAATCAAGCAAACCAAAACAACATATTATTATGACAAATAAATCTGTGTTTCTCTTCTTGCAGATGACTGATTAGAACCACCATGCCAGCGAAGAAGCGATGTAAGATTGTATAAGATGACAGCCTGCAACCATCTACGTCGACAGCCGGCCATCAACATATGGATTGGAGCCGTTGTGCCCTGTGCCAAGTACATTCATCAGAAGTGCTCCACTGCCCAGCAAGGTCGAAGAGGACAGAGGCTGGGTCTGGGTATGACCGCGTGGGTGACATTTTTAACAAAGTTCCGAGACTTAGGTGAACAGTCAATTTCTGTGGACATAGCTCTGTTAGATGATGGCGATGGAATCTCTCAGACACTTGCCCAACATAGTACCCAATAGCACACATCTTGCCGTTTGAAATGTTCTTCAGTCAACTGGCACAGTCGCAAACAATACCTCCATGTGAAGGTGACACCCCAGATCGCCCTTACGCCATGTTGCATGCGAAGATGTAACATCAAAAGGTGACACATGTTTCTTCTGTGACGAAGGTGCAACAGAGAGTGCACGATGTTTGGCAAGTGTCTGAGAGATTCCATCACCATCATCTAACAGAGCTATGTCCACAGAAATTGGTTATTCGCCTAAGTCTCGGAACTTTGTTAAAATGTCACCCACGCGGTCATACCCAGCCCCAACATGTCCTCTTCGACCTTGCTGGGCAGTGGAGCACTTCTGATGAATGCACTTGGCACAGGGCACAACGGCTCCAATCCATATGGTGATGGCCGTCTGTCGACATAGATGGTTGCAGACTGTTATCTTATACAATCTTACATCGCTTCTTCGCTGGCTTGGTGGTTCTAATCAATCATCTGCAAGAAGAGAAACACAGATTTATTTGTCATAATAATATGTTGTTTTGGTTTGCTTGATTGCGGCGTTTCTTGACGGCGTATCTATGTTGGTTTTCGGTGCAGTTTGGTATTAAAAGCCTTATATCTGGGAAAATAATAAGAATGTTCATATAATGATATTTGCTTAGGGGATCGGGCAAATTTGGGGTTTTGTTCATAAACTGCAGCTATTTCGCATGCATTCGTATATAATTATGATTGCAATGCATTTCTGTCGATTGCCCGATGTTTTTTGTTGATGAAAACATATAGAAAATAATATTGCATTCAGATATGTATGTTCATAAGTGACTACGATATGGGACTTCTTGTTATGCGTGAATCGTATGGACACAATCTCTGATGTTCACACATATAGCTGATATTGCACAAAATCGTAATGACACTGTATTTTAAATTGTTTAGTGTCTACTCATCATCAAATTGATCACGGACTTGTTATATAGATATTCTGAACGCATGTCCTGAAGTTATAAAATATGATAAATTGTCATATTTCTGCACCAACAAAAGCTTCCGTGTGTACGAAAATATATAAAACAACATTTTATTCATGTTTTTGTGCCATATATTCAGGAAGATATGCCGTTTAATAGATTTTTACGACGCACATGGTGGCCATCTTGGATTTTCTTAGTTTACGGGCATACAAGAAAAAATTGAGCTTGGCCCTATATCTGGAATTATTAAGTACCTTCTGATCATCAACTGTGCCAATTTTGGTGCTTTTACCACAAAAGCCACAATTATTTCACATATCTGCCTCACTATCCAAACTATTTCACGTTATAATGAACAATAGTAGTATGTTGCTACATTTTCTTAACCACGTTTCCAGTTGCAGAAAGAGAAACAGTCCGTTGACCTTTATAGCTTCAGATAATGTCCCGCCTCTTGTGTAACGACAAGTTTAGTTTCTGGCAGTTAGGTCGCACTCTCCGATGCAGGTGGATATCGTCACGAAACATTGATCTAAGACGTCATATGATTCACGAGCATTTCTGCAAACATTATTTAAACCTATCAACGTTCTCTTTGGAAGATTGTCCTTTTCCGCGTTTTGTGTTGAATTTGACAAAAACCAATTTGATGTATAAAAACAAATTGATGGCATACGAGAGCGGCGATGTATACTTGATCGACTGTTGTATAGCTTCTTTACGAATTCCATGCAAAGGCTGTAAACACGGGTCATTTCTGATTTATTCGGAAGGCTTTCATTATTTACCATGCGCTTACAATAACACGGCATACGATTTCACACTTCGCTGTCAAGCACCAAATTAACTTAATTAGTGTCACCGTCTGTCTTGTAGCATGCGTGATTGTTTTGCTAGATTTAAACACATGAGGAAGATCCTACCTATGTTAGAACAATTTCAGTGTAGTTCTCGGGAAGCATGATTTGAGTTCTTCGTGGAAAGATTTGACTGAATTCACCATCCCGCCGTTCAAGCCACCAAGCTGCTCAGACTTCTGGCGGACTTCATCGATGGTGGTGTATCTCTCCGTGATCTCTCATCGATCGGAACCATCAGTATTAGCACGAAATTCAAAAAGACAATCATAGTATACATCAACATAGGCTAGTTTCCTGCAAGAGAGAAGCGGTCAACAGTTTCATTGATGCCGGCAAGACATCATGATGTTCCAAAAATATCAAATCCATATTCGTTTTCTTAATCCATAATATTCGTTGTTAAGTCGTCATCTAGAGAATGATGTATCTCAGTCACGCTTTGATTGAAGATCTTGGAGTACATGGTTCATACGGCCCCTAGCCCGTAACCCGTTAAGCGGAATTAGACACAACTTACGAAACGTAACGCCATAGATCTTTCATGCTACGCTCGTATTTTGCTATCACCATGCGATATGTATCGCCAAATTTGAGAAACTTTGAGTGATGTCGCTTGGTGGTATAGCCCTGTTTTATAAGTTTCTGCAACAATGTTTTGTGACGTTGATTAAAATCGTCACATCTAACACAGGATCTAGCAAATGCTATTAGGCGAGACATGAGTAGTATATAAAAGACGGATAAACTCAGGTTGACCTCATTAATTGTTCCCCGGGTAAAATTTGAGGCGGAACTTGATCACGTGGCGATCATGTGATCGTTGGGGAGGAAAACTACCTTCAACACAGAAGAGTTCCAATCTAGGGGGGAGGTAACTCCGGGTCACTATAGTTTCGGCAAAGGGCCCCTGGGCATGTATTCTTCCGCGGTGATGCGGTCTGGTGGTGATGCGGTCGCAGGAAAAAGCTTCCGCGGAGAAAAAGTAGTCCCCAGACTTCAAATACGCTGCATGGTCCGATTGGGTCGAGTGAGGCATCAAAGTGAAGCATTCGTGAAAGGGCATCCAGTCATGGGTGGGTGCATGTAAAATTAGGATTTTTTCCCGAAACTATAAAAAGCGCAACACGGACTTTACCCCTAAAATAGGGGAAAACACCTATCAACCCTAGCCAAAAGGGCTAATATCGGTCCCTGGGCTTATTGGGACCTGCCTATCAAGTCAATGGGGTGGGTGTATGTAAAATTAGGATTTTTTCCAGAAAATATAAAAAGCGGAACACGGACTTTACCCCTAAAATAGGGGAAAACACCTATCAACCCTAGCCAAAGGGGCTAATATCGGTCTCCGGGCTTATTGGGACCTGCCTATCAAGTCAATGGGGTGGGTGCATGTAAAATTGGGATTTTTTCCCGAAACTATAAAAAGCGAAACACGGACTTTACCCCTAAAATAGGGGAAAACACCTATCAACCCTAGCCAAAAGGGCTAATATCGGTCCCTGGGCTTATTGGGACCTGCCTATCAAGTCAATGGGGTGGGTGTATGTAAAATTAGGATTTTTTCCCGAAAATGTAAAAAGCGGAACACGGACTTTACCCCTAAAATAGGGGAAAACCCGTATCACCTCTAGCCAAAAGGGCTAATATCGGTCCCCGGGCTTATCGGGGTCTGCCTATCAAGTCAATGGGGTGGGTGCATGTAAAATTAGGATTTTTTCCCGAAAATATAAAAAGCGGAACTCGGACTTGTACAATATACAATATAAGGCAAAAATCACCGAGGTCTGTATATAGGCTCATACTGCCTATATGGGGGGAGGAGTGGTCAAAATTTTTTGTGGGCTTTACTATGGGTTGTGGGGTCTCGATTTTCTCGTCTCGCCGAGAAAAAGACAATGGGAGGGGTCCCGGAGCGAATCGGTGAAATTTTTGGGAAAAGTCACCGAGGTCTGTATATAGGCTCATACTGGCTATATGGGGGGAGGGGTGGTCAATTTTTTGTGGGTGTTACTATGGCTTGTGGGGTCTCGTTTTTCTCGTCTCGCCAAGAAAATGACAATGGGAGGGGTCCCGGAGCGAATCGGTGAAATTTTTGGGAAAAGTCACCGAGGTCTGTATATAGGCTCATACTGGCTATATGGGGGAGGGGTGGTCAATTTTTTTGTGGGCTTCACTATGGGTTGTGGGGTCTCGTTTTTCTCGTCTCGCCGAGAAAAACACAATGGGAAGGGGTCCCGGAGCGAATCGGTGAAATTTTTGGGAAAAGTCACCGAGGTCTGTATATAGGCTCATACTGGCTATATGGGGGGAGGGGTGGTCAATTTTTTTTGTGGGCTTTACTATGGCTTGTGGGGTCTCGTTTTTCTCGTCTCGCCAAGAAAATGACAATGGGCGGGGTCCCGGAGCGAATCGGTGAAATTTTTGGGAAAAGTACCGGGTAGGCCTGTATATAGGCCTGTAGGCTGGCTATATGGGGGTATAGGTTCAACCTGGGAAATTCACACACGTTCATTGTGATATGGGTTGCTTGGATTTGTTTTTCACGTCTCGTCATTTAGAACACGAAGGGAAGGGTCCCGGAGCGAATCGGTGAAATTTTTGGAAAAGTACCAAAAAGCCCATATATATAGTCCCATACTGGCTATATGGGGGTATAGGTTCAACCTGGGAAATTCACACACGTTCATTGTGATATGGGTTGCTTGGATTTGTTGTTCACGTCGCGTCATTTAGAACACGATGGGAAGGGTCTCGGAGCGAAACGGTGAAATTTTTGGAAAAAGTTGACCGAGGCCTGGGTAGGCCCATAGGTGGCTATGGGTGTATAGGTCCATATGGGGTGGACGTTTTGGGATCTAGGTGAGCCCCTAATGATCCTATGGTGTCGTGTGAGGTCTTATTTTGAAGCTCTCGTGGAGGAGCATCCGACTGGTCTAATAGTTCGTCCGTTTTCAATATTCTGCGCATGCGCAGTCTGGCCGTAGTATAGATAGCAGGCATTTTGGGGGGTATGTGGGTGTGTGTTTGGGGTAGAGATGGACCGCTATGGGTCCGAATGGGTCGTCGAAGGTGTCAAAGTGAAGCCTGTGTGGGGTAGAGTCAGAATGGCGTGTTTTAAATGCAAGTCCCGTCAAACTGCGCATGCGCAGTTGGTTGTAGTAAGTAAAGTGGCCATTTTGGAGCAGTGCAGGAAGGTATTTGGTGTCGAGATGTACCATCCTTGGTCCGAATGCGTCCTGGGAGGTGTCATTTTGTAGCTCTCGGGGTGTACATCCCGATTTGCGGGATGTTCACGTCATCTGTGACGTTATTGGTGACGTCATCAGTACGAGTAGTAGCCAAAGTGAACATTTTGGGGCAGTGAAGGAAGGTATTTGGGTAGAAATGGACCACTATTGGTCCGAATGCGTTCTGGGAGGTGTCATCTTGTAGCTTTCGGGGTATACATCCCGATTTGAGGGATGTTCGCGTCATCTGTGACGTCATCGGTGACGTCATCAGTAGGAGTAGTAGCGAAAGTGTACATTTTGGGGCAGTGACGGAAGGTATTTGGGGTAGAGAGGGACCATCCTTGATCCACCTGCGTCCTGTGGGGTGTGCATTATACTGATATCTTTGCTGTATTATACCATATCTGTCTCGCATCATACCAAATGTGTGCTGTATTATACCATATCTGTCCACTGTTATACAATATCTGCCCTGTATTATACCAAATCTGTCCTGTATTGTGTCATATTTGTCCTGTATTATACAATATATGTTCTGTATTATACCAATTCTGTGCTGTATTATACAGTATCTGTCCTGTATTATATCAAATCTGTGCTGTATTATACCATATCTGTCCTGTATTGTATCATATATGTCCTGTATTATACAATATATATTCTGTATTATACAATCGCATAGCGGTTGTCATGAATAACAACAAGTTCAGCAATGTTCATACAGTTTATTATCCCCAATGTTACATCATACCCAGGCTGGGGGAGCCGCCCTGGGTATGTTTAGTATGTTCACAGCAAAACAAATTGAAATATCAAATACCATGTTTTATTATTTAACGCACCGTCACATTAGGTACAAGTGTTTACTGAGCTCAAGTCAACGATCAGCATGTAGACATATAGAGTATGTACGGCATGTTATGGTATTCATCAGTGCACGAGTGAATGCATTCATCCGATGGGAAGATTCCGTAATTTGGTCACGAAAAACGTAACATTGGTCACCCTCTCCACGAACCATTGGGTGTTGGGGCGTTGTTGTTGGGCCCATTCCAAGGGATCCACGGTGTCCAGTGTCTCCAGCATCGTCTCTAGCGAGGTCCGGTTAATGATGGTAAACGGTTGGTCAAATACCCGGATGTTACTGCTCGGGTAGAAGTATCTGACTTGATCTGTCTCCTTATGCTGCAGCACATAACCAAACGCCAGATTTAATTTGAATGACGTAGCTTGGTCATTGAAGATGGCTTCCATGTAGCTGCGTAGACAGGCGAGATCGGTCAGTCGGAAATTGTAGATATCTTGAATAGGGCGATGACTGTAGAAACCATGCCATATCATGGGCCAATGGCGCCGATAGATGTCACTCACTGGATGGGCGTCCTGTAACAGATCGCTAGGAACATCCACTGCATCTTCCAGAAAATGTTCGATTGTCTTTTTGAATTTGGTGCTAATACTGTTATATGGAAAATGGAATAGGTCTTTGGATAATGGACGCGGATATTCTCTAATGGACGACGGCTGGATTATGAATGACGGACTAGACGCTTGTAATCGAAACCGTAACGCTGGGGTCCGGCTGGATATCCAGGCCCTCCTGGACTGTGGGTATAGGCGGGCTCTTCGTCATCGCATCACCAGTGGCGTTCGTCTCCCCGGGTTCATCTTCACTGGATCTGACCTTCCGCAGCTCCTCTTTAGTGGAAAGTTGTCGTCCAAACCGTAGAGACGGGGCATGAATCAAACGTTGGTGCTGTCTTAACCAACTGGGTCGTTTGAAGAGTCGACCACAATCGTTACATTGTACCGTCGCACCCTCGTGGAGTGCCCTCTCATGGCGCAGTAAATTATCCTCCCGATTGAATGACCGTGCGCAGATTATACAAGTATACCGTGCATCGTTGTGGGTGGAGGCCTCGTGACGTCGTAAACTTTCTATAAGAGTAAACTGCTTCTGGCAAGTTGTGCAAATGAACATCTTGGTGGTTGACAGAGTGTCGGATGAAACGACCAGGCCGCTATCCTCGTGGAGTGCCCTCTCATGGCGCAGTAAATTATCCTCCCGATTGAATGACCGTGCGCAGATTATACAAGTATACCGTGCATCGTTGTGGGTGGAGGCCTCGTGACGTCGTAAACTTTCTATAAGAGTAAACTGCTTCTGGCAAGTTGTGCAAATGAACATCTTGGTGGTTGACAGAGTGTCGGATGAAACGACCAGGCCGCTATCCTCGTGGAGTGCCCTCTCATGGCGCAGTAAATTATCCTCCCGATTGAATGACCGTGCGCAGGTTATACAAGTATACCGTGTATCGTTGTGGATGGAGGACTCGTATCGTCGCAAATCGTCTGGGCGAGTAAACAGCTTCTGGCAAGTTGTGCAAGAGAACATATCGGCTGTGGATCTGGAAATGATGAATGCCGTAAAAGTTGCCACTTTTATACGTTTTTCCGTGACATTCGTGTCTTTTCGGCAACCTCCGTGTCTCTTCGGCCACCTCCGTGTCTTTTCGGTGACGTGCGTGACTCTTCGGGCACCTCCGTGTCTCTTCGGTAACCTCCGTGACATCTTCGGTCACCTCCGTGTCTCTTCGATGACCTCCGTGACATCTTCGGTAACCTCCGTGTCTCTCCGGGCACCTCCGTGACATCTTCGGTCACCTCCGTGTCTCTTCGGTCACCTCCGTAACTACCCGGCTGTTCCCGTGTAAACCCGGATGGATCTCCGTGTCTCTTCGGTGACCTCCGTGACATCTTCGGTAACCTCCGTGTCTTTTCGGCAACCTCCGTGTCTCTTCGGTCAGCTCCGTGTCTTTTCGGTGACGTCCGTGACTCTTCGGGCACCTCCGTGTCTCTTCGGTAACCTCCGTGACATCTTCGGTCACCTCCGTGTCTCTTCGGTGACCTCCGTGACATCTTCGGTAACCTACGTGTCTCTTCGGGCACCTCCGTGACATCTTCGGTCACCTCCGTGTCTCTTTGGTCACCTCCGTAACTATCCGGCTGTTCAGGTGTAAACCTCGATGTACCCGTATGGAACACACAGCTAAAGGACCCGGATAGAAGTACCCGGATGTAGGCGCGGACGTCATTGACAAGAGCCTGGATGTACAAGTATCCGGATGTACCCGGATGTAAAAGTCCCCGGATGTAAAAGCGCCCGGATGTTTACGGATGTTCCACCATTCTGGACTTCTATCAGGTCCATGTCCAGAAGCTCTCATGTCCTGCATGTGAATAGTCATATTGTGTGTGTATGCATGTGTGTATGCGTCTGTGTGTGTGTGTGTGCGTGTATGTGCGTGTGTTACGTGAATGTATGCGTGTGTGTATGCATGTGTGGGTTTGTGTGTGGGTGTATGCTTGCGTGTACGCGTGTGTGTGTATGTGTGTGTGCAGCGTGTATGTGTGTGTATGCGCCTGTGTGTATGCGTGTGTGTCTGTGTGTATGTGTGTGTGTGTGTCTGTGTATGCATGTGTGCATGCGTCTGTGTGTGCGTGCGTGTGTGTGTGCGTGTGTGCGCGTGTGTATGAGTCTGTGTGTATGTGTGCATTGCGTCTGTGTGTATGTGTGTATGCGTGTATGCGTCTGTGTGTATGCGTGTGTATGTGTGTATGCAACCACCACCACCACCACCATCACCACTACCACCACCACACACCACCACCACCACACACCACCACTACCACCACCACCACCGGGCGTTGACGCCCGTCAACGCCACCACCACCACCACCACCACACACCACCACACCACCACCACGACCACCACCACTGGGCACACGTACCTGGTGCACCCTGGTGCAGCTCAGAGGTGACATTTGCATATGACCTCTGTGAGGTCACTTCCGCTTCCGTTGACGTGACCCGAACTGACCTTTGAACCCTGCGCGCAATTTTTATCCGGTATTGTTAGCGCGCGCAGGGGTCAAAGGTCAGTTCGTGTCACGTGAACGGAAGGGGAAGTGACCTCACAGAGGTCATATGCAAATGTCACTTCCGAGCTCTGAGCTCCACACGCTTTGAGCTCCAAGAGCTCCGATCGCACCCACACCCTGGTGTACCCTATGCCCTACGGGCTATAGGGTACAGGGTGCACCAGGTACGTGTGCTCAGTGGTGGTCGTCGTGGTGGTTTTGTGGTGGTGTGTGGTGGTGGTGATGGTGGTGGTGGTGGCGTTGACGGGCGTCAACGCCCGGTGGTGGTGGTGGTAGTGGTGGTGGGTAGTGGTGTGTGGTGGTGGTGGTGTGTGGTGATGTGTGGTGGTGGTAGTGGTGATGGTGGTGGTGGTGGTGGTGGTGGAGGTGGTTGCATGCACACACACACACGCACACACACGCATACACACACACACGCACACACACACACGCACACACAGACGCATGCACACATGCATACACAGACACACACACACGCATACACACAGACACACACGCATACACACAGGCGCATACACACACATACACGCTGCACACACACGCGTACACCCAAGCATACACACCCACACAAACCCACACATGCATACACACACGCATACATTCACGTCCACACACCCTCACATACACGCACACACACACACACATAGACGCATACACACATGCATACACACACAATATGACTATTCACATGCAGGACATGAGAGCTTCTGGACATGGACCTGATAGAAGTCCAGAATGGTGGAACATCCGTAAACATCCGGGCACTTTTACATCCGGGGACTTTTACATCCGGGTACATCCGGATACTTGTACATCCAGGCTCTTGTCAATGACGTCCGCGCCTACATCCGGGTACTTCTATCCGGGTCCTTTAGCTGTGTGTTCCATACGGGTACATCGAGGTTTACACCTGAACAGCCGGATAGTTACGGAGGTGACCGAAGAGACACGGAGGTGACCGAAGATGTCACGGAGGTGCCCGAAGAGACACGTAGGTTACCGAAGATGTCACGGAGGTCACCGAAGAGACACGGAGATCCATCCCGGTTTACACGGGAACAGCCGGGTAGTTACGGAGGTGATCGAAGAGACACGGGGGTGACCGAAGATGTCACGGAGGTTACCGAAGAGACACGGAGGTGCCCGAAGAGTCACGGACGTCACCGAAAAGATACGGAGGTGACCGAAGAGACAGTGAGGTTGCCGAAAAGACACGAAGGTTACCGAAGATGTCACGGAGGTCACCGAAGAGACACGGAGATCCATCCCGGTTTACACGGGAACAGCCGGGTAGTTACGGAGGTGACCGAAGAGATACGGAGGTGGCCGAAGATGTAACGGAGGTGCCCGGAGAGACACGGGGGTTACCGAAGAGACACGGAGATGCCCGAAGAGACACGGAGGTTGCCGAAAAGACACGATCCACAGCCGATATGTTCTCTTGCACAACTTGCCAGAAGCTGTTTACTCGCCCAGAAGATTTGCGACGACACGAGTCCTCCATCCACAACGATGCACGGTATACTTGTATAACCTGCGCACGGTCATTCAATCGGGAGGATAATTTACTGCGCCATGAGAGGGCATTCCACGAAGGTGCGACGGTACAATGTAACGATTGTGGTCGACTCTTCAAACGACCCAGTTGGTTAAGACAGCACCAACGTTTGATTCATGCCCCGTCTCTACGGTTTGGACGACAACTTTCCACTAAAGAGGAGCTGCGGAAGGTCAGACCCAGTGAAGATGAACCCGGGGAGACGAACGCCACTGGTGATGCGGTGACGAAGAGCCCGCCTATACCCACAGTCCGGGAGGGCCTGGATATCCAGCCGGACCCCAGCGTTAGGGTTTCGAGTCATACGCCTGACGACATCGAAAATTTTCTGGAAGATGCAGTGGATGTTCCTAGCGATCTGTTACAGGACGCCCATCCAGTGAGTGACATCTATCGGCGCCATTGGCCCATGATATGGCATGGTTTCTACCGTCATCGGCCTATTCAAGATATCTACAATTTCCGACTGACCGATCTCGCCCGTCTACGCAGCTACACGGAAGCCATCTTCAATGACCAAGCTACGTCATTCAAATTAAATCTGGCGTTTGGTTATGTGCTGCAGCATAAGGAGACATATCAAGTCAGATACTTCTACCCGAGCAGTAACATCCGGGTATTTGACCAACCGTTTACCATCGTTAACCGGACCTCGCTAGAGACGATGCTGGAGAAACTGGACACCGTGGATCCCTTGGAATGGGCCCAACAACAACACCCCAACACCCAATGGTTCGTGGAGAGGGTGACCAATGTTACGTTTTTCGTGACCAAATTACGGAATCTTCCCATCGGATGAATGCATTCACTCGTGCACTGATGAATACCATAACATGCCGTACATACTCTATATGTCTACATGCTGATCGTTGACTTGAGCTCAGTAAACACTTGTACCTAATGTGACGGTGCGTTAAATAATAAAACATGGTGTTTGATATTTCAATTTGTTTTGCTGTGAACATACTAAACATACCCAGGGCGGCTCCCCAGCCTGGGTATGATGTAACATTGGGGATAATAAACTGTATGAACATTGCTGAACTTGTTGTTATTCATGACAACCGCTATGCGATTGTATAATACAGAATATATATTGTATAATACAGGACATATATGATACAATACAGGACAGATATGGTATAATACAGCACAGATTTGATATAATACAGGACAGATACTGTATAATACAGCACAGAATTGGTATAATACAGAACATATATTGTATAATACAGGACAAATATGACACAATACAGGACAGATTTGGTATAATACAGGGCAAATATTGTATAACAGTGGACAGATATGGTATAATACAGCACATATTTGGTATGATGCGAGACAGATATGGTATAATACAGCAAAGATATCAGTATAATGCACACCCCACAGGACGCAGGCGGATCAACGATGGTCCCTCTCTACCCCAAATACCTTCCTTCACTGCCCCAAAATGTACACTTTCGCTACTACTCCTACTGATGACGTCACCGATGACGTCACAGATGACGCGAACATTCCTCAAATCGGGATGTACACCCCGAAAGCTACAAGATGACACCTCCCAGAACGCATTCGGACCAATAGTGGTCCATTTCTACCCAAATACCTTCCTTCACTGCCCCAAAATGTTCACTTTGGTTACTACTCGTACTGATGACGTCACCAATAACGTCACAGATGACGTGAACGTCCCTCAAATCGGGATGTACACCCCGAGAGCTACAAAATGACACCTCTCAGGACGCATCCGGACCAAGGATGGTACATCTCGACACCAAATACCTTCCTGCATTGCTCCAAAATTGCCACTTTACTTACTACAACCAACTGCGCATGCACAGTTTGACGGGACTTGCATTTAAAAACACGCCATTCTGACTCTACCCCACACAGGCTTCACTTTGACACCTTCGACGACCCATTCGGACCCATAGCGGTCCATCTCTACCCCAAACACACACCCACATACCCCCCAAAATGCCTGCTTTCTATACTACGGCCAGACTGCGCATGCGCAGAATATTGAAAACGGACGATCTATTAGACCAGTCGGATGCTCCTCCACGAGAGCTTCAAAATAAGACCTCACACGACACCATAGGATCATTAGGGGCTCACCTAGATCCCAAAACGTCCACCCCATATGGACCTATACACCCATAGCCACCTATGGGCCTACCCAGGCCTCGGTCAACTTTTTCCAAAAATTTCACCGTTTCGCTCCGAGACCCTTCCCATCGTGTTCTAAATGACGAGACGTGAAAAACAAATCCAAGCAACCCATATCACAATGAACGTGTGTGAATTTCCCAGGTTGAACCTATACCCCCATATAGCCAGTATGGGACTATATGGGCTATGGTACTTTTCCAAAAATTTCACCGATTCGCTCCGGGACCCTTCCCATCGTGTTCTAAATGACGAGACGTGAAAAACAAATCCAAGCAACCCATATCACAATGAACGTGTGTGAATTTCCCAGGTTGAACCTATACCCCCATATAGCCAGCCTACAGGCCTATATACAGGCCTACCCGGTACTTTTCCCAAAAATTTCACCGATTCGCTCCGGGACCCCTCCCATTGTGTTTTTCTCGGCGAGACGAGAAAAACGAGACCCCACAACCCATAGTAAAGCCCACAAAAAAAATTGACCACCCCTCCCCCCATATAGCCAGTATGAGCCTATATACAGACCTCGGTGACTTTTCCCAAAAATTTCACCGATTCGCTCCGGGACCCTTCCCATTGTCATTTTCTTGGCGAGACGAGAAAAACGAGACCCCACAAGCCATAGTAAAGCCCACAAAAAAATTGACCACCCCTCCCCCCATATAGCCAGTATGAGCCTATATACAGACCTCGGTGACTTTTCCCAAAAATTTCACCGATTCGCTCCGGGACCCCTCCCATTGTGTTTTTCTCGGCGAGACGAGAAAAACGAGATCCCACAACCCATAGTAAAGCCCACAAAATAATTTGACCACCCCTCCCCCCCCATATAGCCAGTATGAGCCTATATACAGACCTCGGTGATTTTTGCCTTATATTGTATATTATACAAGTCCGAGTTCCGCTTTTTATAGTTTCGGGAAAAAATCCTAATTTTACATGCACCCACCCCATTGACTTGATAGGCAGACCCCGATAAGCCCGGGGACCGATATTAGCCCTTTTGGCTAGGGTTGATAGGTGTTTTCCCCTATTTTAGGGGTAAAGTCCGTGTTTCGCTTTTTATAGTTTCGGGAAAAAAATCCTAATTTTACATGCACCCACCCCATTGACTTGATAGGCAGATCCCAATAAGCCCGGAGACCGATATTAGCCCTTTTGGCTAGGGTTGATAGGTGTTTTCCCCTATTTTAGGGGTAAAGTCCGTGTTCCGCTTTTTATATTTTCTGGAAAAAATCCTAATTTTACATACACCCACCCTATTGACTTGATAGGCAGGTCCCAATAAGCCCAGGGACCGATATTAGCCCTTTTGGCTAGGGTTGATAGGTATTTCCCCCTATTTTAGGGGTAAAGTCCGTGTTCCGCTTTTTATAGTTTCGGGACAAAATCCTAATTTTACATGCACCCACCCATGACTGGATGCCCCTTCACGAATGCTTCACTTTGATACCTCACTCGACCCAATCGGACCATGCAGCGTATTTGAAGTCTGGGGACTACTTCTTCTCCGCGGAAGCTTTTTCCTGCGACCGCATCACCACCAGACCGCATCACCGCGGAAGAATACATGCCCAGGGGCCCTTTGCCGGAACTATAGTGACCCGGAGTTACCTCCCCCCTAGATTGGAACTCTTCTGTGTTGAAGGTAGTTTTCCTCCCCAACGATCACATGATCGCCACGTGATCAAGTTCGGTCTCAATTTTACCCGGGGAACAATTAATGAGGTCAACCTGAGTTTATCCGTCTTTTATATACTACTGATATGTATGGTGGTCCTCCGCAGTTTCGTAGTAATGGCCCCTCTCTAATTTCATAATACGATAGACTGCCCTTGTTCTGCTACATCATAATTCTTCTTGTCTTCTTAATAGCTTATATCTATAATGCCATCCTATTCAGCATTATCAACGCTGCAAACGAGTACGTACAAATCGAGTGCTGGCTTCGTCTACACGCTGATCGGGATCATGGAGTAAAGTTTGTCCTGCCTCAGTTATGCCCCTTGGGTGTGCCTAAAAATCGGGACTCATTTACGGGAAGAAAATCTGACAAAAAACGGGCAGGTTGACACCCAGTTTTGTTTGCCTTTTTAAGTTGAGACCGGACCAGGGAACGTGAGTAAGAAGTTTAATTGAAATCGCTCTTACAGATTTTTCTGGAAATTGAGCCGAATTTGACCATTTTTCGACATTTTTAAGGGGTTTCTAGGAAAAATGAAGCAAGCATGGAGGAGAATGTTCGAGTTAAATTTTTCTATAACATAGCAGTGTTATATCTTAAAATAATAGTTTCATCATGCTCTTTCAGAAAATATATACATATAAGTGATTTGGGTTGAAGGTTTTGCGACAACTGGTGGCCGAAAAACGGACCCATAGTCTATTCCATGCCGAATAAAAGAATCTCCGGAGTGCACCCTTAAGGCATAATAGTGGAGTCTATGCATTATCTTAATGTAGACTCCGTTACGGAGCGGAGATGTATCATTACGCCAGATTGTTTAATTTTGACTGCCTAGTTATACCTGAAGCGCTATTTTCGGAAGCAGGTGGAAAGAAGACCAGGAGTTCGATTAAAATAATCCACAGTGTGTCCATTAGTATACAATTGAGGTTACTGCATACTGTATTCCATACAGGAGTTATCTCCCCCTGGACTGAGATTTCGGTGGATATTATGGCAGAACGAGGTCCTATCAGAATGATATAAATTTGCCAGTGTAAATTTTCTTTACAAGAGAACCCATTTACAGTCCATAAAGGATGGAATGGATGTATATTATTATGGTTTTACAAATTATTTCTCAAGTTTCTGAAGTATTTCCCATGTTTCTAGGAGAAAATTGAGTGCAAAATTACCAATAATTTGACTTGGTTACATCTCTTATTTGCATTTTCCCGCGTTTCTGCTATCATTGGAAAGCGGAAAAGCAACCACGGCCTTCATATTGCCGAATGGATGACCATTATTAAGAAGAAATAGGTTAATTTTGAGTTTTGTTCTCGAAAATCCTGCTAGAATTGGCAAAAGTGATCAAAACAAAGATGGGGTAGGGGGAAAGTTATCGGTCGGATTTCCCAAAATAATATGTATAACTGGCAAGTGTTGTATACCGCCATACTCGCAAACACTCTGAGATTACGATACATGTGAATAATTAATTTCGTAAAAAACATCCTGCCCCTTAAGGTGGGCCTCCGCAGTTTCGTAGTAATGGCCCCTCTAATTTCATAATACGATAGACTGCCCTTGTTCTGCTACATCATAATTCTTCTTGTCTTCTTAATAGCTTATATCTATAATGCCATCCTATTCAGCATTATCAACGCTGCAAACGAGTACGTACAAACCGAGTGCTGGCTTCGTCTACACGCTGATCGGGATCATGGAGTAAAGTTTGTCCTGCCTCAGTTATGCCCCTTGGGTGTGCCTAAAAATCGGGACTCATTTACGGGAAGAAAATCTGACAAAAAACGGGCAGGTTGACACCCAGTTTTGTTTGCCTTTCTAAGTTGAGACCGGACCAGGGAACGTGAGTAAGAAGTTTAATTGAAATCGCTCTTACAGATTTTTCTGGAAATTGAGCCGAATTTGACCATTTTTCGACATTTTTAAGGGGTTTTCTAGGAAAAATGAAGCAAGCATGGAGGAGAATGTTCGAGTTAAATTTTTCTATAACATAGCAGTGTTATATCTTAAAATAATAGTTTCATCATGCTCTTTCAGAAAATATATACATATAAGTGATTTGGGTTGAAGGTTTTGCGACAACTGGTGGCCGAAAAACGGACCCATAGTCTATTCCATGCCGAATAAAAGAATCTCCGGAGTGCACCCATAAGGCATAATAGTGGAGTCTATGCATTATCTTAATGTAGACTCCGTTACGAGCGGAGATGTATCATTACGCCAGATTGTTTAATTTTGACTGCCTAGTTATACCTGAAGCTCTATTTTCGGAAGCAGGTGGAAAGAAGACCAGGAGTTCGATTAAAATAATCCACAGTGTGTCCATTAGTATACAATTGAGGTTACTGCATACTGTATTCCATACAGGAGTTATCTCCCCCTGGACTGAGATTTCGGTGGATATTATGGCAGAACGAGGTCCTATCAGAATGATATAAATTTGCCAGTGTAAATTTTCTTTACAAGAGAACCCATTTACAGTCCATAAAGGATGGAATGGATGTATATTATTATGGTTTTACAAATTATTTCTCAAGTTTCTGAAGTATTTCCCATGTTTCTAAGAGAAAATTGAGTGCAAAATTACCAATAATTTGACTTGGTTACATCTCTTATTTGCATTTTCCCGCGTTTCTGCTATCATTGGAAAGCGGAAAAGCAACCACGGCCTTCATATTGCCGAATGGATGACCATTATTAAGAAGAAATAGGTTAATTTTGAGTTTTGTTCTCGAAAATCCTGCTAGAATTGGCAAAATTGATCAAAACAAAGATGGGGTAGGGGGAAAATTATCGGTCGGATTTCCCAAAATAATATGTATAACTGGCAAGTGTTGTATACCGCCATACTCGCAAACACTCTGAGATTACGATACATGTGAATGGCCCCTCTCTAATTTCATAATACGATAGACTGCCCTTGTTCTGCTACATCATAATTCTTCTTGTCTTCTTGCTATATCTATAATGCCATCCTATTCAGCATTATCAACGCTGCAAACGAGTACGTACAAATCGAGTGCTGGCTTCGTCTACACGCTGATCGGGATCATGGAGTAAAGTTTGTCCTGCCTCAGTTATGCCCCTTGGGTGTGCCTAAAAATCGGGACTCATTTACGGGAAAAAATCTGACAAAAAACGGTTAGGTTAACACCCCCTTTTTTTTGCCTTTTTAAGTTGAGACCGGACCAGGGAACGTGAGTAAGAAGTTTAATTGAAATCGCTCTACAGATTTTTCTGGAAATTGAGCCGAATTTGACCATTTTTCGACATTTTTAAGGGGTTTTCTAGGAAAAATGAAGCAAGCATGGAGGAGAATGTTCGAGTTAATTTTTCTATAACATAGCAGCGTTATATCTTAAAATAATAGTTTCATCATGCTCTTTCAGAAAATATATATATATAAGTGATTTGGGTTGAAGGTTTTACGACAACTGGTGGCCGAAAAACGGACCCATAGTCTATTCCATGCCGAATAAAAGAATCTCCGGAGTCACCCTTAAGGCATAATAGTGGAGTCTATGCATTATCTTAATGTAGACTCCGTTACGGAGCGGAGATGTATCATTACGCCAGATTGTTTAATTTTGACTGCCTAGTTATACCTGAAGCGCTATTTTCGGAAGCAGGTGGAAAGAAGACCAGGAGTTCGATTAAAATAATCCACAGTGTGTCCATTAGTATACAATTGAGGTTACTGCATACTGTATTCCATACAGGAGTTATCTCCCCCTGGACTGAGATTTCGGTGGATATTATGGCAGAACGAGGTCCTATCAGAATGATATAAATTTGCCAGTGTAAATTTTCTTTACAAGAGAACCCATTTACAGTCCATAAAGGATGGAATGGATGTATATTATTATGGTTTTACGAATTATTTCTCAAGTTTCTGAAGTATTTCCCATGTTTCTAAGAGAAAATTGAGTGCAAAATTACCAATAATTTGACCTGGTTACATCGCTTATTTGCATTTT
Source organism: Hanleya hanleyi (assembly GCA_036873755.1). NCBI lineage: Eukaryota > Metazoa > Mollusca > Polyplacophora > Lepidopleurida > Hanleyidae > Hanleya > Hanleya hanleyi. The sequence continues at coordinate 14,104 of JAVTVY010021136.1, read as the reverse complement.
CCCGCGTTTCTGCTATCATTGGAAAGCGGAAAAGCAACCACGGCCTTCATATTGCCGAATGGATGACCATTATTAAGAAGAAATAGGTTAATTTTGAGTTTTGTTCTCGAAAATCCTGCTAGAATTGGCAAAAGTGATCAAAACAAAGATGGGGTAGGGGGAAAGTTATCGGTCCGATTTCCCACAATAATGTGTATAACTGGCAAGTGTTGTATACCGCCATACTCGCAAACACTCTGAGATTACGATAAATGTGAATAATTAATTTCGTAAAAAACATCCTGCCCCTTAAGGTGGCCCTCCACAGTTTCGTAGTAATGGCCCCTCTCTAATTTCATAATACGATAGACTGCCCTTGTTCTGCTACATCATAATTCTTCTTGTCTTCTTAATAGCTTATATCTTAATGCCATCCTATTCAGCAATATCAACGCTGCAAACGAGTACGTACAAATCGAGTGCTGGCTTCGTCTACACGCTGATCGGGATCATGGAGTAAAGTTTGTCCTGCCTCAGTTATGCCCCTTGGGTGTGCCTAAAAATCGGGACTCATTTACGGGAAGAAAATCTGACAAAAAAACGGGCAGGTTGACACCCACTTTTGTTTGCCTTTTTAAGTGGAGACCGGACCAGGGAACGTGATTAAGAAGTTTAATTGAAATCGCTCTTACAGATTTTTCTGGAAATTGAGCCGAATTTGACCATTTTTCGACATTTTAAAAGGGGTTTTCTAGGAAAAATGAAGCAAGCATGGAGGAGAATGTTCGAGTTTAATTTTTCTATAACATAGCAGTGTTATATCTCAAAATAATAGTTTCATCATGCTCTTTCAGAAAATATATACATATACGTGATTGGGGTTGAAAATTTTACGACAACTGGTGGCCGAAAAACGGACCCATAGTCTATTCCATGCCGAATGGAAGAATCTCTGGAGTGCACCCTAGGGTTGATAGAGTTTTCCTCTATTGTAGGGGTTCCGCTTTTTATATTTTTTTTCTGGAGAAACTTTTACATACACTCACTCTGCCTCACTCAGCAGGCCCCGATACGCCTGGGGGACCGATATTCACCCTTTGGGATAGGGTTGATAGGAGTTTTCCCCTATTGTAGGGGCAAAGTCCGTGTACCGCTTTTTATATTTTCGGGACAAAACCCAACATCTTCTCAGCAGGCCCCGATAAGCCAAAGACCAATATTAGCCCTTTGGGATAGGGTTGATAGGAGTTTTCTTCTATTGTAACTGTAAAGTCCGTGTTCCGCTTTTTACATTTTCGGGGACAAATCTTCATTTTACATGCACCCACCCATGCACCCAGGCCCCGATAAGCCCGGGGACCGGTATTAGCCCTTTGGGATAGGGTTGATAGGGGTTTTCCTCTATTGTAGGGGTAAAGTCCGTGTTCCGCTTTTTATATTTTCGCGACAAATCCTAAATTTACATACACCCACTCCCCCACCCTACCTCTATCAGCAGGCCCCGATAAGCCAGTGACCGATATTTGCCCTTTTGGATAGGGTTGATAGGAGTTTTCCCCTATTGTAGGGGTAAAGTCCGTGTTCGGCTATTTTATATTTTCGCGACAAATCCTAAATTTACATACACCCACTCCCCCACCTTACCTCTCTCAGCAGGCCCCGATAAGCCAGGGACCGATATTTGGCCTTTGGGATAGGGTTGATAGGAGTTGTCCCCTATTTTAGGGGTAAAGTCCGTGTTCCGCTTTTTATATTTTCGGGACAAATCCTAATTTTACATGTATCCACCACTGACTGAATGGCCCTGGAGGAGCGCTTCACGTTGACACCTCACTCGACCCAATCAGTCCACTAGGGGACCCTGTCGCTCCTGAAGATTGCCGAACATTCTCACGAAAACCCACGGTTTTGGTACTACTTTCTGTCCGCGGAAGCAGACCGCATCACCGCCAGACCGCATCACCGGGGAGGAATACATGCCCCAAGGTCACGCCCGATTCACGCAGACCGGAAGTGACGTCATACTTGCACAGAACACTCCATGTCCGCCCCAAACCTCCACAAACCTGCGCAGAAACACCTGCGCACTCGTCCAAATAAGCGTGAATATGCGGAGTGTATACTACTCCCATATAGTGAAACGTTCATATAGTTTCATTACATTCATCTTGGATATATATATGAACGTAATTCCCCCACGCTATACAACAGATGTCATCTCTTCTTTACAATAGGAATCTGCTTTGAATTTTCATTAGTCCATTGTAACATCTAATAACATGGCGAGATCAAATATGAAATGGTCACCTCTTGCATACATATTCTGAAATAAAGAAAAGACATCTGAGTAGTATAGAAAGGCTATTTAATCGCGTATTGACCTACTTATTTGTTCCCCAAGTAAAATTTAAGGGGTGGTTACGTGGTGATCACGTTATCAAGGCATGTCCTGACTTGTTCTGAGCTGGGGTTGTCACATGGCGATCACGTGATCAAGGCATGTCCTGACTTGTTCTGGGCTGGGGGTTGTCACGTGCCGAACACCTGGCTCCCCGAAGGAAAAATGTAACAATGTTGCACTACGATCGCTACAATGTTGCGGCGACCGTGAACACCTGGTCTGGCGCCTACATGCCTGCGTGAGTGAGCTCACGCGCCGAACACCTGGCTCGCCGAAGCAAAACTGCAACAATGTTGCAATCCGATCGCTACAATGTTGCGGCGACCGTGAACACCTGGTCTGGTGCCTACGTGTCTGTGTGAGTGAGCTGACGCGCCGAACCCCTGGCTCCCCGAAGCAAAACTGCAACAATGTTGCAATCCGATCGCTACAATGTTGCGGCGACCGTGAACACCTGGTCTGGTGCCTACGTGTTTGCGTGAGTGAGCTCACGTGCCGAACACCTGGCTCCCCGAAGGAAAAATGACGACCTTGGTAGGATTCTAGATTAACCTGGGAAGGATGGACAGTTCCATTGGGACCAATCAACGGTCAAGAAAAAGAACCAATAAACGGTCGAGAAAAATAACCAATCAGCGGTCGAACAATCAGCCAGTCGAATTGGGGTTCCCACGGTAGGCTTTCGACGCCGTCCGCGCGTCCATCCGCGCGTCCATCCGGAGACTTCACGTCTGCGCGTCCATCCGGGTACTCCACCTCCGCGCCTACATCCGGGTACTAGCATTTCGTTGACGTCCGCGCCTACATCCGGGTTCTTGACGTGCGCGCGTCCATCCGGGTACTTCTATGTAGGTGAATAAAAGCCGGAATTTTGACGGCATTGCTTCATTCGACTGCCTGCCTACCTGAGCAGCACCCAAACCCTTATGGCCGCTTCATCAGACACTGTCAACCACCAAGATGTTCACTTGTAGTACGTGCTCGAAATCAAGCACGACGGAACCGCTCGGTATAGCTGTACGATATGTACACTGTCGTTTCAGTGCGCGGATCATTTACAGCGCCATGAATGTTCAATTCATGGGCCACCCAAGCGTCCATGCGAAGAATGTGGTCAACTCTTCAAACGACCCAGTCAGTTAAGACGGCATGAGCGTTTGATTCATGCCCCGTCTCTACGGTTTGGGCGACAACTTTCCACTAAAGAGGAGCCGCGGAAGGTCAGATCCAGTGAAGATGAACCCGGGGAGACGAACGCCACTGGTGATGCCATGACGAAGAGCCCGCCTATACCCACAGTCCAGGAGGGCCTGGATATCCAGCCGGACCCCAGCGTTACGGTTTCGAGTCATACGCCTGACGACATCGAACATTTTCTGGACGAGCCCATAAATGTTCCTAGTTACGGCCTTTAAATTAAATTTGGCGTTTGGGTACATCTTATGCCATAATAAGATGACGGGTCAATTGCGCTATTTCTATTCCAGTGCCAACAACCCAGTGTACCTCCATCCTTTCACCATCACCAATCGTGCGTCACTGGAGACCATGCTGGAGGAACTGGAGACATTGGATGCCTTGGAATGGGCCTATGAACAGCGATCCGACACCCAATGGGTCGTGGAGATGATGACCTTTTTCGTGACCAAATATGGGGGCCAACGACGGCATTTGATCAATGCTAAAGTATAGGTGCACTTACACTGCAGATATTGCACTGGACTTCTGTCGTTGATATTATAATAAGGGAGACAATAACTGTTGTATACATATATATACATATGTTGTGTTCTCTGCTATAAAATAAAATCTGTTTTTCCTTACAAGAATGTGATTTTGGTTCTTTTGTACACCGTAGTTAATCGGTTTATGCAAATGGCCCAAGTGCCGAAAGGGCACGTATTCAAATTTGCATATGACCTTACTTCCCCAGCCCGCAGATTGACCAGTCTATCAGCGTTAGGATAGGGCGTTAAGACGTTGAGACGGGCATTCGACCCATGGGATCTACCACCACCACCAGGTGTCAAACGGCCGGTGGTGGTGTGTGGTGGTGGTGTGTGGTGGTGGAGGTGGCGTTGACGGGGGTCAACGCCCGGTGGTGGTGGTGTGTGTTGTGTGATGGTAATAGTGGTGTGTGGTGGTGGTGGTGTGTAGTGGTGTGGTATGTTGTGGTGGTGTGTGGTGGTGGCAATAGTGGTGTGGTGGTGGTGGTGTGGTAGTGTGTGGTGATGTGCGGTGATGGTGGTGGCGTTGACGGGCGTCAACGCCCGGTGGTGGTGGTGATGTGTGGTGGTGGTGGTGGCGTTGACGCGGTGGTGGTGGTGGTGTGTGGTGTGATGGTAATAGTGGTGTGTGGTGGTGGTGGTGGTGTGTGGTGGTGTGGTAGTTTGTGGTGGTGTGTGGTAGTGTGTGGTGGTGGCAATAGTGGTGTGGTGGTGGTGGTGTGGTAGTGTGTGGTGGTGGTGATGTGTGGTGGTGGTGGTGGCGTTGACGGGCGTCAACGCCCGGTGGTGGTGGTGGTGGTGTATGGTGTGTGGTGGTGTGGTAGTTTGTGGTAGTGTGTGGTGGTGGCAATAGTGGTGTGGTGGTGGTGTGGTAGTGTGTGGTGGTGGTGATGTGTGGTGGTGGTGGTGGTGGCGTTGACGGGCGTCAACGCCCGGTGGTGGTGGTGATGTGTGGTGTGTGGTGGTGGTTGTTGCGTGAACGCCCGGTGGTGGTGGTGGTGTATTTTGGTGGTAGTTTGTGGTGGTGTGTTGTAGTGTGTGGTGGTGGCAATAGTGGTGTGGTGGTGGTGTGGTGGTGGTGATGTGTGGTGGTGGTGTATTGTGGTGGTGTTGGTGTGGTAGTGTGTGATGGTGGTGATGTGTGGTGGTGGCGGAGGCGTTGACGGGCGTCAACGCCCGGTGGTGGTGGTGATGTGCGATGTGGTGGTGTGGTAGTTTGTGGTGGTGTGTGGCAGTGTGTGGCAGTGTGTGGTGGTGGCAATAGTGGTGTGGTGGTGGTGGTGTGGTAGTGTGTGGTGATGTGTGGTGGTGGTGGTGGCGTTGACTGGCGTCATCGCCCGGTGGTGGTGGTGATGTGTGGTGTGTGGTGGTGGTGGTGGCGTTGGCGGGCGTCAACGTCCGGTGGTGGTGGTGGTGGTGTGTGATGGTAAGTGGTGTGTGGTGGTGGTGGTGGTGGTGTGGTAGTTTGTGGTGGTGTGTGGTAGTGTGTGGTGGTGGGTGGTGTGGTGGTGGTGGTAGTGTGTGGTGTGTGGTGGTGGTGGTGGTGGTGGTGGCGTTGACGGGCGGCAACGCCCGGTGGTGGTGGTGGTGGTGTGTGGTGTGTGATGGTAACAGTGGTTTGTGGTGGTGGTGGTGGTGTGTGGTGGTGTGGTAGTTTGTGGTGGTGTGTGGTAGTGTGTGGTGGTGGCAATAGTGGTGTGTGGTGGTGGTGGTGTGGTGATGATGTGTGGTGGTGGTGTATTGTGATGGTGGTGGTGTGGTAGTGTTGTGTGGTGGTGGTGGTGACGCCCGTAAACGCCCGGTGGTGATGGTGATGTGTGGTGGTGGCGTTGACGGGCGTCAACGCCCGGTGGTGGTGTGTGGTGGTGGTGTATTGTGGTGGTGGTGTGTGGTGGTGGTGTATTGTGGTGACGGTGGTGTGGTGGTGGTGGTGGTGTCTGTTCATATAGGCATTAATTCGTGTCCCTCATCATTCTGTTTAGTGACACTTCACACGACACATTCGGACCCAGGATGGTCCATTTCTACCCCAAACACCTTCCTTCACACCCCAAAATGGTCACTTTGGCTACTACTACTAAACGACCTAATATGACCACTCACTCGCTCACTCACTCACATACACACACTTAACCGGGCCGGGGAAAACCCAGTGGGAATCCCCGGATGTTGAAGAGGTCCCGGATGTTGAAGCTCACTACAAATCATCCAAATCATCTCTCAAGTGGCAAGATGGTTGACTCTGTTTTGATGTGCTAAAAATTTCGAAAGATTTTCGGTTTGGACTGGGTGACCATTAACAGTGAAGTCATTGTTGTTACCCCGTGTTGCATGACATCGTCCCGTCACTGCTAATTGAATATCAGCTGTGGAATTTAGTGATAAATCTGGCATTTCCCACTTCATTCATTGACGATGACTCGGAAAACAAGCTATTACGCGGTGACAAAGGGCAAAATCTGCGGAGTCTTCACGACTTGGGAACGGTGTCGAGAGACTGTAACCGACATAAGTAACAGCAGTCAGCAAAAATGTAAAACTTACGAGGAAGCTGAAGATGTTATGATAAACGCAGGATTCTCTGATTTCGATATATCCCCAGGCAAAAACGATCAACCTATTGCGAATTCTATTTGGGAAAATGGCGGACAAGAAGAAGAACAACAACAACACCACTTCTGTGCCTGTTGTTACCTGCTTAATCTGTGCCAAACTTGAAGACAAGTCCATGATCCAATGCGACTTTTGTGACCTGTGGATCCACTATATTTGCACAAATCTGCCAGCGTATGAACTGTCCAAATATCTCAATTCGAGTAGAAAATTCAAATGTGAAAAATGTTGTGGGCCGGATTCAGCACTGGTAAACCACCTTGCTACGGCAACTGAAGAACTTATCAGCAATTTACATTTGCATGTAAACCCCAGCGACCTAAATCCTCAAACTGAAGGTCACAGTGACAACGGTGACACTGACCGTACATGTGGCACTAACTCAGGACCAACAGTACCACAGACAAATGCAAATCCTATGCTATTAGATGCCATTGAAAATCTGTCTGAGTTCTGTAAAAGCATAGCCTGTGATGTTCGTGAAATAAAAATGGCTCAATCTACCCTACAAAGTGCCGTGAACAAAACAGTTGATGTTCCCAAACTAGTTAATAATTTGACAATGCTTTCAGAAGAGAACTTTAATCACATCTGTAAAAAGATACCAAAACCTATGGAGGAAGTAACAATCACATGTAATGGGGTTGCAAACATGGAACAACTTCAGACAGTAACACAGGACAAACTGTCGGAGTGTGAAAGTAATATAAGCAAACAAATATCCTCAGCCATGATTAACATCAAAGCCTCTGATGCTGAGAATAAACAATTACTATCCGCGTTACAGCACTGCATTCCATCACAGAAATCATCCATGGATGAAGTAGCAGTTACATGTAATGGGGCTGTAAACATGGAACAACTTCAGTCCATAACACAGGATAGGCTGTCTAAATTTCAAAATGAAATAAACAGTCAAATATCCTCGGCCATGAATGAAATCAAAGCCTCTGATGCCGAGAATAAACAATTATTACGTGTGTTACAGCAAAGTATCCCCCCACATAACAAACCACAAAGTGGTGCTATAGTTATGACCAAATCTTACTCTCAGGCCGTGTCTGTACCTAGCTCCACTACCTCAGAACAGACCCAAGTTATGTCATGTGAACAGTCGTCTGCCAATAGCAGTAGTCACAAGGTCATCATAGTTGGAAGCTCTATTACCAAGCACCTCCGGCCGCTACTGATAAGCAACAGTGTGGGGGCACCAACATCAATAGTACGTGCTCCAAAGATTGAGGATATAAACCCGTCCCTAACAAAGGCTGGATTCACCGATGGAGACACAGCTGTGATCCATACGGGTATTAACAATCTCCGCGATAGTGAGTCTGTTGATGTGTGTGCCGAAAATACACAGAACAAATTGAGTTATTAATGTCAAACTATCCGAGCGCCTCCATTCTGATATCAAAATTGGCTTCAGTGGGTGACAGAAGGCTGAATGTCCGAAGAGGACTCCTTAACTCTATATTAGAGGACAAATTCCTCGGATCAGTACATGTCACTTTTATCGACCATAACAACATGCCATCAAGGGGATGTGTCAATGAAAACTCTTCCTGGAGGACCATCTACACCTGTCTACCGCTGGGACTAAAGTGCTCGCAGGAAATTTGATTAGTGCCATTAGAGAGGTAAATCAATGTGGTGATCGTAATCCCCATTCCAGCAGGACCACTCCAAGTGGTCCTCGCCCTTCGAGACGTATGACCCGTACCGTCGCTGACAACAACCATTACCATGCCAGAAAAGATGACCATCCACGTAGTCACGGCGGCCGTGGAAATAACCATTCCCATAGCCAAGAACCCCATCTGAGGGCCCAAGACCATCATCTAGCAAGGGGGAATAACTCTTCCTGGAGCAATACCAGGCCTGACTGGAACTGCCATGACTAATAAGCAGAGAATCCGGCCTGCTAGTTTCAACTACTATGACTACTTCACCCATGATGGCTATCACTACAGAGGTTATGATTATTAGTAGCTTGACTTTTTTAGCTGATATAATCTTGACTAAACTACACAACTAAATGTTACTAGGGCTGATAGAGGCCAAGAGTCTGGGCACCCTTTTGTGCCCGAAGAGAGCTAAATGAGCTTCTTTACCAGCCTTCTGTGCACTATTTGTTACTAAAATCTGTAAGATTTATTGAATTTTCCTCATTTGGGTGCCCAGACTCTTGAGCCCAGACCCTTCATAACAGGTTTAAAATTGTCCTAAATCAGGCCCTGCTGTTAATATATTTACATAGTCCATCAATTGAATTTAATTCCAGGATTTAATACTTCAACTTGTTAGCTTTCATTTAACCAAACTGTAGGTTGTACATAGCTTACATGTACTTTACAAGCGAAGATAGTCAACACCATATTCCGAATGATAAAACTAATGAGATTGATAAATATAGCCCCCTGTTCTACAAGTTGTCCAAACTGACAAATAGTGCTATTAACTGGGGTGGAACCCGTAATTGCAATATGGAACAATCGCCTGATCTAATTGATAATATGTAATAATTCATTGATTATACTATTCTTTTCTTGTAATCAACTTCAGGAATGTGGTCTTGATTCCTATATCTTATGCATTTTAATTATGCGCTTAGTCGCTAGACTTACCTAGTCGGAATATAAAATCTAGACCTGTCTGAATATGAATATTTTAATTATTTATCTAAAATTTTAGTCAAATCTGTGTGATAAAAAACTGACTAATGTAATTTTATTATTGTAATCTAATGTATGTAATTTTGCGATTGATGAACAACAAGAGATTTACTCTAACATGTTAAGGAGTTCTAGCTGTGATCTTTGAACTTAATCCTTGTATAATTACTGACACTCTATGTGCGATAATGATGAATTCATATGTATATTGTACATGTAATTCAAATTTCAACCCACTCTTAAATGGTGTTATACTGGACAAGGTATTCCCTTATTAAAACCCATTATGTATCTGAAGATATTATTGTATAATTTACCTCGAACGAAGGTCCTCCATCTCTACACTCAGTCCTTCCGAAAATCTCACTCGAAAAGTGCTACTCAAAATTTGTACACCCATAATGTATACTACATGTACCAATGCTGTGAGAATCGGAGTCTGGAATATTAACGGCTTGATTCATAAACTACATGGCATTAGACAAAACAAACTCCATTCTCCAATCTTTCACGAAATCTGTAATTCTTTTGATATAATCGGCTTGACCGAAACCCATGCTTCAATTGAATCGGATATGTCTATCCCTGGTTTCACTCTAAAAAATATAAAGAATAGACCGAAACATGCACGTGCCAGAAAAGCCTCTGGTGGTGTAGCCCTTTTTGTAAGGGATGAAATTGTAGATGGAGTTTCTCCGATAAAAAACAATCTCTGTGAATCTGCAATATGGGTCAAATTGTGTAAAACAGTATTTGGTATGAATAACGATTTATATATATATATATATGTATCTGCTATATCCCTCCTGATAACTCTACATTTGGTAAAGAGTTCACTAATGAGCTATTTGATAAGCTTGAGGATGATATATCTGTTTATGGTGGCAGGGGAGACATCATGATTTGTGAGGACCTGAATGCACGTACTAGTTCACTTCAGGATTATATCTGTGATGGTGGGGATACTACCCACGTAAGTAGTAGATGGGCCTTGCTGTGAGTGGACCAATCAGAATTGAGAACAAAAGTAGGTCAAGTATGACGCGTTTGACGTCATCGTATGACGTCACTGGGGTAGAGGTCACGTGAAAGTAGGTCAAGGTCACTCGAAAGTAGGTCAAGGTCGTCCCGCTGTCGGTATCTAGGTCAAATATGACGCGTTTGACGTCATCGTATGACGTAATTACGGTGTGGTCGTAAGAAACCGGTTTAAATTATGTAATAGTGTTACGTAATTAGGTCATGGTCGCTCGTAAGTAGATCGATTACGTAAGAAACCGGTTTAAATAGGGCAGTATGATGTCTATTTTTTAGCAGTGATGCCTATTTTTAGCAGCTCCTTTGTTAGCTACCAATGAAAACATCACGTGACCCTTTGACGGCTAATAGGATAAGAGTTTTCGAGTTCAGTGGTCACATGCCTCTGGCGCACGAAGGTGCGTTTTTACGTATTTGGTCGATCTCCTGTCTCGGTATACAATGGATGACGAGAAAACATTTGATGAAGGTAAGTTCGCATTATCAATCATTCCTTTGAGAACAAGCGGTTCGTTTCTTAAAAGATCTATTGGTCGAATCATAGCGTATGTTGAGAGGTCTTTCATATATTATAGACTGACACAACACAATGTATTAGAGCAAATGCCATGTATAGCTAACTGACCGTGCGAGTTAAATTATGTACCTCGGAATGTCACAGCCGAACGCACATCTATTGTCCTTCTCTGTGCGCACCGGTCCATTGCACTTTCGCAAACGGTCCCCCTTTGATACGCGCCGGTGTACACGGAAACGATATTCTTTCAGAAACACTCGAATTTTCTTAGTCTAAAATAGTTCGATAATCGAGGTTTATTAATTATTAGGCCTTAAATATATATGGGCGAATTTCTGTTAAATACTGTACGGTTGTACATACCGCCGGTATAGTTTATTCAACCCCTTATAATACATGTATAGCTAACTGACCATGCGAGTTAAATTATGTACCTCGGAATGTCACAGCCGAACGCACATCTATTGTCCTTCTCTGTGCGCACCGGTCCATTGCACTTTCGCAAACGGTCCCCCTTTGATACGCGCCGGTGTACACGGAAACGATATTCTTTCAGAAACACTCGAATTTTCTTAGTCTAAAATAGTTCGATAATCGAGGTTTATTAATTATTAGGCCTTAAATATATATGGGCGAATTTCTGTTAAATACTGTACGGTTGTACATACCGCCGGTATAGTTTATTCAACCCCTTATAATACATGTATAACTAACTGACCGTACGAGTTAAATTATGTACCTCGGAATGTCACAGCCGAACGCACATCTATTACCGCATTGACACACGGGTTAACCCTGCACACACACACACATAGATTTGCTCCTTCTGTAATGGGCGCCTATTGTAGACCAGTTCCTTTGTAGTACAGTCGCTAATGGTTTTCTCAAATGTTATTCGTTCCGTGTCACCGCTATGGTACACCGTACCTCCATTAACTGTAACACGGGGTGTTTTAAGCACTTATGATTGCATCTATACTATAGAAACTTTTGGCGAAATAGCCTCATTTGTAAAGACCCTTATTTGTGGTTAATGTCTCTGTTCCCCAGAAAAAAAAGCGAACGAACTATTGTCGGTGACTTCTATAGGCAAACTTAAAAAAGCCGTACACCTGTCTCGCCGTATATTGGGTTAACGGGGAGAAAACGGTCAACTCTCTTGTTACCTCAATTATTTAAGAACTCTAAAAATTAAAAGGTATAGGAGATCTGGTTTAATACAGTATGAATGAATGCAGTTAAATCTTGTCTTATTCCCAAGCGCCTTTTTGGTCACCGTTCACGATTGAGGTAAATATAATATGAAATTAGAATTGTATGACCAGTTATTTCATTTACAGATGAAAAAGTTCTTAAAAGTCCACGAAAGTCCAAGAAAAGTCCGCGGAAGTCCACTAAAGCCCATGAAAAGTCCCCAAAACGGAGCGAGATCGTGTTTTCTTCGATACATGAGATTATTCTCTAGTACGGGCACTATTTCAGCCCTGGTTAATAATACGAAATTTAACTCTCCATACAACTTTTTGTGTTACATTTATACGAAACGACTAGGTATGTTTTCTACTGTACGTCATGGAAAACAATAAAGAGTTGCTACACCTATCTTTGGATGGTATATTTATTATCACTGGATACCCTTTGTAACCGACTATCGCCCGTATAAAGGCATATCGAAACGACTCTGGACTGTGGCCGAAAGAAAGAAGAACACAACTTCGGTTGTTAAAGTTCAAAGTATATATTTATTTATACAAATTAATTTAGTAATGACAGTTTCAAAACGAAAATACAAACTGAGCAATCCTAGTACCCAAACGCCAATTTCATTGCCATAACCCTGTGAAAGAGCTGAGGGTATATCGATAACGAATGTAACGGTACGCCCTGGTGGCGAAATCAACTAATCAAAGGATTTGATCGGTTGTCTTGTGTACTCGCGCGGTAAAAGTCTGTTTATTAAGAATTTACGCATCTCAACGGCAGACTCTTCCGCTTCATCGTTTGATAAGTCGTCTTCCTCACGCATCCGTTTCTTAGTCGCCATTACTTTCTGATGAATCGGGTGCTTCCGTAGTTTGCTCCATAACCCTAAATTATGGACGTAGATATTTCGGAACCTCGTCTGTATTCTGGGTAAAAGCTTGTCATATGCCATCTGATGCGCAGTTGGTTCATCCATTCCGTCTTCTTCGTAAACTTCCGCAAGGTCGTTTATATCGGATTCATGATCATCAATCGCTTTATCCGCGAAAAGTTCCCACAAACACATGTCATTATCGACATCATCGTTATCACCGTCATCATCATCATCATCATCATAATCGTCATCATCATCATCATCATCCGTACCTTCCCTGTCATCAGTACCTTCATCATCATCATCATAATCATCATTATCATCATCATCATACGTAACTTCTCCGTCATCAGTACCTTCATCATCACCATCATTGTCATCATCATTCTCATCATCATCATCATCGGCGTCAGTAGCGTCGGTATAATTTTGATCACCATGGTAGCCAAAAGTTTGATCTGAAGGACAATAGTTTGATTCGTCCCCATGGACAATACTTCCGCCCTCATGGTAATACGACCTTGTCGTAGGGTCACTCACCGCCATCGTATAGGGTTGCTCTACTCTACTTGTTGGACCTATAGCGAGGCTCGGTGGTGTCTCTTGGTTGTGTTTGCATTGAATGTGTCTGAGCATACTATCGCGACGAGAGAAGATTCTCTGACAGAACGTACACGTACACGACATGTTGATCAGTCTACCGATACATATGGACTGATGAGGGACCCGTGTTCATTCCTATATGTACAGTCATCACCACCACCGTGAGAGGACTCAAAAGGTCACGAAAGTTCATATAAAGTCCTATATGTACAGACACCACCACCACCACCACCACCACCACCGCGAGAGGACTCAAAAGGTCACGAAAGTTCATATAAAGTCCTATATGTACAGACACCACCACCACCACCACCGTGAGAGGACTCAAAAGGTCACGAAAGTTCATATAAAGTCCTATATGTACAGACACCACCACCACCACCACCACCCCCACCGTGAGAGGACTCAAAAGGTCACGAAAGTTCATATAAAGTCCTATATGTACAGACACCACCACCACCACCACCACCACCA
>JAVTVY010021135.1:0-74854 GCA_036873755.1 Hanleya hanleyi | reverse complement strand
ACCCCGGCGCGCAAAGGTTTCCACCGCGGTGGAAACCTTACACCGCGCGCGCCGGGGTCAAAGGTCAGTTCCGGTCACGTGAACGGAAGCGAAAGTGACCTCCGGAGCTCCGAGTTCTCTTGTAGCAACGCCCGTCAACGCCCGGTGGTGGCGTCGGAGCTCCGGAGCTCCGAGTTCCATGAGCTCCGGAGCTCCAAGAGCTCCGCGAGCTTGGAGCTCTTGCATATAAACACACACATGCATCTGTGAAAGCTTCATTATACGCCTGGTATCCGTGGAGATGAGAGCCATGGTTTACGCATGTCACTTGTGTTCGAAGTCATTTTCCACGCCATTTAATCTACGCAGACATATACAGTGAAGCCATATCCCCAACACCAAGTGGATAGTGGAGAGGGTAACCAATGTTACGTTTTTCGTTACCAAGCTGACCGACCACCCCCATCGGCTGAATGCGTCACTCATGCACTGATGAATACCATAACATGCCGTACATACTCTATATGTCTACATGTTGATCGTTGACGTTACGGAGATGACCGAACAGACACGGAGGTTACCGAAGATGTCACGGCACGGCCCTCGACTTGGGGATAGTTGAACTGAGTGTGCTAAAAATAGATCACCAGCTGGCGTTCTATAAAAGGGAAGCGGCCTGGCTGTTTCATCAGACACTCTGTCAACCACCAAGATGTTCACTTGCACAACTTGCCAGAAGCTGTTTACTCGTCTAGATAATTTACGACGCCACGAGGCTTCCACACACAGCAATGCTCGGTATACTTGTACAACCTGCGCACGGTCATTCAATCGGGAAGATGCTTTACTGTGCCACGAACGCTCATTCCACGAGGGCGCGACGGAACAATGTAACGGTTGTGGTCAACTCTTCAAACGACGCAGTCAGTTGCTGCGACACCAACGGTTGATTCATGCCCCGGTACCACGGCATGAGCGACAACTACCTACTGAAGAGGAGCCGCGGAAGGTCAGACCTAGTGAAGATGAGCCCGGGGAGACGAATGCCACTGGTGATGCGATGAAGGAGAGCCCGTCTATACCCACAGTTCAGAAGAGCCTGGATATCCAGCCGGACCCCCACCGTTACGGTTTCGAGTCATATGCCTGATAACATCGAACGTTTTCTGGACGAGCCCATAAATGTTCCTAGCGATCTCTTACACGGCACCCATCCAGTGAGTGACATCTATCGGCGCCATTGGACCATGATACGGCACTGTTTCCACCGTCATCGCCCTATTCAAGATATCTACAATTTTCGACTGACCGACCTCGCCCGTCTACGCAGCTACGTGGAAGCCATCTTCAATGACCAAGCAACGTCCTTCAAATTAAATCTGGCGTTTGGTTATGTGCTGCAGCATAAGGAGACAGATCAAGTCCGATACTTTTACCCGAGCAGTAACATCCGGGTATTTGACCAACCGTTTACCATCATTAACCGGGTGTCGCTAGAGATGATGCTGGACCAAGTGGAACAATTGGATGTCTTGGGATGGGCCTATGAACAGCGCCCCAACTTGCAATGGGATGTAGAGAGGGTCACCAATGTTACGTTCTTCGTGACCAAATTACGGAATCTTCCCATCGGGTGAATGTATTCACCCATGCACTGATAAATACTCAAAATGCGCAAACAACTATTTGGGGGGGTATGTGGCCTCAACGGTATCCTGGCCTGACCGACGGTGATTAGAATAAACGGTTCAGAACGAACATGGTTGCCACGTTCTTCCTTACCAAGCTGACCGACCACCCCCATCAGCTGAATGCGTCACTCATGCACTGATGAATACCATAACATGCCGTACATACTCTATATGTCTACATGTTGATCGTTGACGTTACGGAGATGACCGAAGAGACACGGGGGTTACCGAAGATGTCACGGTTCGGCCCTCGACTTGGGGATAGTTGAACTGAGTGTGCTAAAAATAAATCACCAGCTAGCGTGCTATAAAAGGGAAGCGGCCTGGCTGTTTCATCAGACACTCTGTCAACCACCAAGATGTTGACTTGCACAACTTGCCAGAAGCTGTTTACTCGTCTAGATAATTTACGACGCCACGAGGCTTCCACACACAACAATGCTCGGTATACTTGTACAATCTGCGCACGGTCATTCAATCGGGAGGATCATTTACTGCGCCACGAACGCTCATTCCACGAGGGCGCGACGGAACAATGTAACGGTTGTGGTCAACTCTTCAAACGACGCAGTCAGTTGCTGCGACACCAACGGTTGATTCATGCCCCGGTACCATGGCATGTGCGACAACTTCCTACTGAAGAGGAACCGCGGAAGGTCAGACCTAGTGAAGATGAGCCCGGGGAGACGAATGCCACTGGTGATGCGATGAAGGAGAACCCGTCTATACCCACAGATCAGAAGAGCCTGGATATCCAGCCGGACCCCAGCATTACTGCTCCCAGTCATTCGCCTGACAACATCGAACATTTTATGGTCGAGCCCATAAATGTTCCCAGCGATCTCTTACAGGACAACCATCCAGTGAGTGACGACGATCGGGGCCATTGGTCCATGACACGGTACTGTTTCCACAAACATCGCCCTATTGAAGATATCTACAATTTCCCACTGACCAAACTCACCCGTTTACGCAGCTACGTGGAAGCCATCTTCAATGACCAAGCAACGGCCTTCAAATTGAATGTCGCTTTCGGGTACCTCTTACGTCACAAAAAGACGGACCAGTTACGGTATTGTTACCCCAGTGCCAACAACCTTGTGTTTGACCTGCCGTTTACCATCATTCACCGGGCGTCGCTAGAGATGATGCTGGCCCATGTGGAACAATTGGATGCCTTGAGATGGGCCCAACAACAACGCCCCAACACACAATGCGTGGTAAAGAGGGTAACCAATGTTACGTTCTTCGTGACCAAGACGACCAATCAACCCATCAGATGAAAGTATTCACCCATGCACTGATAGATTCTCAGAATGCGCAAACAACTATCTGAGGATATGTTGCCTCAACGGTATCCTGGCCTGACCGACGGTGATTAGAATAAACGGTTTAGAGCGAACATGGCCGAAGATGGAACTTTCTGAAATGGAGACTTCTAATTGGACAAGAATACATCTAACGGACAGGAACGAATATAAAACATGCAAATGGTGGCCTCTGATCGGACAAGAATCTTCTTGAATTGTAAATATACCCAACGCGGCTCCCCCAGCGTGGGTATGATGTAACATTGGAGAGAATAAACTATATGAAAAAAACTTCTTGTTGTTGTTGTTCTCTCATGTGTGATCTTTGTTGTTGTTGCTGTTGTTGTTGTTCTCTCTCCGGTCTATATCATAGTGTTATGTTAGAGTGTTAACGCGTAACGACGGACGTCGAGGGCGTCACTGCATTTCGAAGAATTAGTGACAATTCCATGGAATATCAGAGCTTCTGAGCTATTTCACCAGGGCGTTGAAGCATTAAGAATGGTGTTGGTGGGCGTTGCTACAAGATGACACCTCACACGATCCATTTGGACCGCGGATGGTCCATCTCTACACCAAATAACATCCTTCACTGCTAAAAAATGCCCACTTTTGCTACTACTCCTATTGATGACGTCACCAATGACGTCACAGATGCTGTGGATATCCCTCAACTCGGAATGTACACCCCGAGAGCTACAACATGACACTTCCCTAGACGCATTCGGACCAAGGATGGTTCCTCTCTATTCCGAATACCTTCCTTCACTGCCCCAAAATGTCCACTTCGCTACTACTCCTACTGATGACGTCAACAATGACGTCACAGATGCTTCGGACATGCCTCAACTCGGGATGTACACCTCGAGAGCTACAAAATGACACCTTACACGACGCATTCGGACTAAGGATAGTCCCTCTCTACAACAAACTCACCCCCACGCACCCACAAAATGTCCACTTTCGCTACTACTCGTACCGATGACGTCATCAATGAGGTCACAGATGACGCGGACATCCCTCAAATCGGAATGTACACCCCGAGAACTACAAGATGACACCTTCCAGGACGCATTCGAACCGTGAATAGCCCCTCTCGATCCCAAACTCACCCCCACGCACCCCCAAAATGTCCACTTTCGCTACTACTCGTACCGATGACGTCACCGATGACGTCACAGATGACGAGAACATCCCTCAAATCGGAATGTACACCCCGAGAAGTACAAGATGACACCTTCCAGGACGCATTCGAGCCGTGAATAGCCCATCTCGATCCCAAATACCTTCATGTACTGCCCGAAAATGGTCACTTTCGCTACTACTCGTACCGATGACGTCACCGATGACGTCACAGATGACGCGGACATCCCTCGAATCGAAATGTACACCCCGAGAACTACAAGATGACACCTTCCAGGACGCATTCGAACCGTGAATAGCCCCTCTCGACCCCAAATACCTTCATGTACTGCCCGAAAATGGCCACTTTCGCTACTACTCGTACCGATGACGTCACCGATGACGTCACAGATGACGGGAACATACCCCAAATCGGGGTCTACACCCCGAGAGCTACAACATGACACTTTCCTAGACACATTCGGACCAAAGATGGTCCATCTCTACACCAAATAACATCCTTCACTACCCCAAAATGGCCACTTTACTTACTACAACCAACTGCGCATGCGCAGATTAACGCGACATGCATTCAAAAACACACCATTCTGACTCTACCCCACACAAGCTTCGCATTGCTGCCTCACACGACCCATTCGAACCGTGAATAGCCCATCTCTATCACAAACACACCCCTACATAGCACCCAAAATGCCTGTTTTCTATACTACGGGCCAGGCTGCGCATGCGCAGACTATTGAACACGGACGAACCATTAGTGTAGTCAAGTGCTCCTCCACGAGAGCTTCAAAAAAAAGACCTCACTCGACCTCATAGGAGCATTAGGGACTCACCTAGACTCCAACATGTCCACCCCGTATGGACCTATACACCCATAGCCATGCAGTATAGGCCTATGGGCCTACCCAGGCCTCGGTGACTGTTTTCAAAAATTTCACCGATTCGCACGGGGACACTTCCTATGGTGTTTGCCTTGACGAGACGTGAAAAACAAATCCAAACAACCCTACCGCAAATATATAGAAGCACGTTTCCCAGTGGGGCAAACATTGATCCTATACCCTCAGTATGGGAATATATATCTATATATATATGTCTATATGGGGCTATATCGTACTTTTTCAAAAATTTCACCGATTCGCACGGGGACACTTCATAACATGTTCTAAATGACGAGACGAGTAAAACAAATCCAAACAACCTTACCGCAAATGTATAGAAGTACGTTTCCCAGGATGGCCCTATACTCCCCATACCTCATATAGGCATTTTTGCGTAATTTAGGATCAAGTCCGTGTTCCGTATTTTTTCAGGAAAAATTTTACATGCACCCACCCATGCTTGAAATATACTTCACTTTGATACCTCATACAACTCCATCGACCCATTAGGGCTCCCCTAGCTCCAAAACGTCTAGCAGGACCCATACAAGGTCCAGTTTTCGACACTAGGTGACCACATCCCGACGAAATGGCCAGTTTTCGACACCGGATGTGCCGCCATCTTGAACATACGTGCCGCCATCTTGGATATGGCCCATAATGCACCGGGTCAAAATACTCGCTTCTGATTGGCTGACAGCTCTGTGACGAAATTGAAATACTCGCTTCTGATTGGACGAGAGCTCCGCATTGCATCTGCGCATGCGCATAATGATATTCCTACCGCACACCCAACCCATCAGATGCCCCTTCACGAATGCTTCACTTTAATACCTCACTCGATCCCATTGGACCATTAGTGGCTCCCCTAGCCCCAACACGGCTATTTCCATACCCTTCGGCCGCCGCGCATGCGCAGAATGACGCTATTTCAAATCCGCTAGTCCAGTCAGATGCCCCTACACCTAAGCTTCACTTTGATACCTCACTCGATCTCATTGCACCATTATTGGCTTCGCTAGCTCCCAGCACGGCTATTTCCATACCCTTGGGCCACCGCGCATGCGCAAAATGACGCTATTTCAAATCCGCTAGTCCAGTCAGATGCCCCTTCACCTAAGCTTCACTTTGATACCTCATTCGATCCCATTGGACCAGTAGTAACTCCCCTAGCTCCCAACACGGCTATTTCCATACCCTTGGGCCACCGCGCATGCGCAGAATGACGCTATTTCGAATCCGCTAGTCCAGTCAGATGCCCCTTCATCTAAGCTTCACTTTGATACCTCACTCGAGCCCATTGGTCCATTATTGGCTCCCCTAGATACCAAAACGTCTATTTCCATACCCTTCGGCCACCGCGCATGCGCAGAATGACGCTAGTTCAACCCACTAGTCCAGTCAGATGCCCCTTCACATAAGCTTCACTTTGATACCTCACTCGACCCCATTGGACCATTATTGGCTTCGCTAGCTCCAAAACGGCTATTTTCATACCCTCGGGCCACCGCGCATGCGCAGAATGACGCTATTTCAACCCCACACCCAGCCCATTACATGCCCCTTCACGAATGCTTTACTTTGATACCTCACTCGACCTCACTGGACCAGTAGTCACTCCCCTAGCTCCAACACGGCTATTTCCACATGGTTGGTCCACACGAGTTGTCTCCCTTGCGTCAATGTGTGTAGATGGCGCTACGGTCGACGCCGTGCTATGTAAAGGGCATCCCCACACCATCCTGGAGCCGCCATTTTCTTTGTTTACGTTTTGCGGAGATACACGGGACAATAAACACTCGACCCTAGGGTGGTACAGATGCTAGACTGATCCTATTAACATGGTACAACACCTATAGATTATGTTTATTACTATTATATGGCTTAAGAGGTTTTTTTGAGGGTAATGTGAGAGTTTTTTTCTCCCCGTGACGTCCCCACCGCTTCGTTTGCTCCCTTGCACCGTCTAAAAACACCGCCATTCTACAAGTAATTAATTAAAATTAATTAATTAATTTATTTATTTGAAATACTAGTACCCATCCTCCGTATAGCAGAACTATACAACCCAGAACAAGTGTAGACATGCCTTGATCACGTGATCGTCATTGGGAAACCCCCACTGGGAAACCCCCACTGGGGAATCCCCCGAAAAGTTCCTCCTCAATCCTCCCCCGGGGGGAACAAAAAAGTAGGTCAATACGACTCGTAATCACCTTTATATACTACTAACGGCACGGCCTGGTGACGAAGTCAACTAATCAAAAGGATTGTTCGGCTGTCTTGTGTATTCGCGCGGTAAAAGTCGGTTTATTGAGAATTTACACGTCTCAGCGGTCGATTCTTTCGCTTCATCGTTTGGTAGTCGTCTTCCTCACGCATCCGTTTCTTAGTCGTCATTACTTTCTGATGAATAGGGTGCTTCTGTAGTTTTTTCCATAACCTTAAATTTTGAACGTAAATATTTCGGAAACTTCTCAGTATTGTGAGTAAAAGCTTGTCATATGCCATCTGCAGCGCAGTTGGTTGCTTCATTCCGTCTTCTTCGTAAATTTCCGCAATGTCGTTTATATCAGATTCATGATCAACAATCGCTTTATCTGCGAAGAGATTCCACAAACAATCATCATTCAAAGCCTCATCACCATGTTCTTCATCGTCATTCGCGACATCATCATCATTATCATCATCATCATCGTTGTCACCATCATCATCATCATCATCGTTGTCATCATCATCATCTTCAGGATCATCATCATTATCATCAGCATCCGCAACTTCACCGTAGTCATCATCATCTACACTGAAGTTATCATCGTCACCATTGCCTTCATCGTCACCATCATTGTCATCATCATCATCAGTGTCAGTAGCGTCACTAGCATTTGATCATTATGGTAGCCAAAAGTTTGACATAAAGTACATTTATTTTTACCATTACAACCGGAACTGGAAAATTTATCGACATTACCTCCGCCCACTTGGCAATACGTCTCAAGGTTACCCGAGGTCCCCATGGTTGATGTGTTATGCATATTATCTCTATCGACGCATGGACAAGCTCCGGTTTTCTGATGTTTTAAAATGTTGGATCGATTGGCAAACTCACGACAGCATCCATAGCATTGAGAACTCATGTCTGCTTGAGAACGACCGTACCACACTATAGTCTCACGAATTTGCCAAAAATGAATGATCGAGATAAACATCGACATTCGGCTAAAGTGAAATGACTCTATTTACCTACAGGGGATGTCGTTTCATATGTCATTTGAGTTGGAATCGCCGGAAGTGACTTGTCATGGACTTTCAAGGAGTTTCATAGACTTCTGAGGGGTCACTTCAGGCGATGGTGTCACTTCCGGCGATTCCAACTCAAATGACATATGAAACGACGCCCCCTGTCGGCAAATAGAGTCATTTCACTTTAGCCGAATGTCGATGTTTATCTCGATCATTCATTTTTGGCAAATTCGTGAGACTATAGTGTGGTACGGTCGATCTCAAGCAGACATGAGTTCTCAATGCTATGGATGCTGTCGTGAGTTTGCCAATCGATCCAACATGTTAAAACATCAGAAAACCGGAGCTTGTCCATGCGTCGATAGAGATAATATGCATAAACATCAACCATGGGGACTTCGGGTAACCTTGAGACGTATTGCCAAGTGGGCAGAGGTAATGTCGATCAATTTTCCAGTTCCGGTAGTAATGGTAAAAATAAATGTACTTTAGGTCAAACTTTTGGCTACCATAATGATCAAAATGCTAGTGACGCTACTGACGATGATGAAGATGATGATGACAATGATTGTGACGATGAAGGCAATGGTGACGATGATAACTTCAGTGTAGACGATGATGACTACGATGAAGTTGCGAATGCTGATGATGATGATCCTGAAGATGATGATGATGACAACGATGACGATGATGATGACAACGATGATGACAACGATGATGTCGCGAATGACGAGGATGAACATGGTGATGAGGCTTTGAATGAGGACTGTTTGTGGAATCTCTTCGCAGATAAAGCGATTTTTGATCATGAATCTGATATAAACAACCTTGCGAAAGTTTACGAAGAAGACGGAATGAAGCAACCAACTGCGCTGCAGATGGCATATGACAAGCTTTTACCCAGAATACAGAGAAGTTTCCGAAATATTTACGTTCAAAATTTAAGGTTATGGAAAAAACTACAGAAGCACCCGATTCATCAGAAAGTAATGATGACTAAGAAACGGATGCGTGAGGAAGACGACTTATCAAACGATGAAGCGAAAGAATCGACCGCTGAGACGTGTAAATTCTCAATAAACCGACTTTTACCGCGCGAATACACAAGACAGCCGAACAATCCTTTTGATTAGTTGATTTCGTCACCAGGGCGTGCCGTTGCATTTGTTATCGATATACCCTCAGCCCTTTCACGGGGTTATGGAAATGAAATTGACGTTTGGGAACTAGGATTATCGCTATGCTCAGTTTGTATATTCGTTTTGAAACTGTCATTACTAAATAAATTTGAATGAATAAATATATACTTTGAACTTTAATAACCGAAGCTGTGTTCTTCTTTCTTTCGGCCTCGCCTAAACAACAGTAATATTATCCCAAATACCTCAAATATTTATGGAATTCATAAACGGTCCCAAAATCCTTGAAGTCCTCAAATACTCTTATAAGTCCATGATAATACCTCGTGGTAACTCCCTTGAAGTTATTAAAATCCTCAACAATCCTTGAAAGTCACCGAAAGTCCTCAAAAATCCTTACAAGTCATCGAAAGGCTGTCAAAATCCTTCGTAAGTCCATAAACATCCTTACAAGTTAATGAAAATCCGCAGAAGTTCTTAAATATTCCAAGATTTTCCCTCGTCGTAAGTCCCTTGAAGTAACTAAAATCCTCAAAAATCCTTGAAATTCATCGAAAGTCCACCGAAATCCTTCGTAAGTCCATGAAACACCCATCAAAGCCCATGAAAACCCCTCATAAATCTATGAAAGTCCTCGAAAGTCCATGAATGTCCTCAAAATTCATGGTAATTTCTCGTAAAATTTATTGAAAGTTCTCGAAAGGCTATAAAAGTCTATAAAAAATGCCTCAAAAGTCCACGACCATTGACGTCAAGGAAACTCACATTTTATTGTGGTTAGAAGCAGTATATCGGGTAGATCATTAATACCCCAAAAATTGACACATCACGTCGCCAAAGACGTACCAGTCTGAATTTCGCAAACTATCCTTCCGTTGTCCTCCAATAGGCGCCCGACATCTAGTCTTTTAACGCTGTATATTTTCTCCAAATTTCTAAGTGTGATGTAGATGGCTTCTCGTCGTACCAATACGATGAGAGCGATAGAGATATATATATATTCTGTACTTCCATTAATAAGTTAAGTGTATATATAACCACCACGAAGTGGTAAAAGTTTATATCCAATCACGTGATGTTAACCTGTAGCTTATATCGCATATTGTCGGAAGTTCATCAAATGATTTTGTGTGTACGGGAATAATCGCTCAAAACGGACACTTAGATGGGTTGATAACCATAGTGTGTGCACACATTGACGATAAGAAAGACCGTACCTACATGTACTTGATATTGGACGAAAGGGCCGAAAAGTTCGAGTCCAATGCTGGGTTTCATCGCGGCATGAACGAGTGCAAGACCTTTTATTTTACAGGTCAACGGTATGTGACACTGATTTTTGAATCAATAGTTTTATTAGATAAATCAACAAATTATATATTCAACTCACACAATAAATTGCTTTAAGGATAGCTATCCCCTTAGAGGGTCAAAATTGGTCATTTTTTTATTTCTTCATTCAAATATTCACTATTTCCTCTAACATTTGGTGAAAAAATGAAGAAAAAAAATATAAATAGAAGTGCTTCAATATTAGGATTACAAATTTAGTTTCCGAGGCCCTTGAACAATTAAACAGATTGCCTTAGCTTGGGCTTGGCTACTGTTATTTTTGTCTGTTAAATTTCCCTTTCCAAAACTCATTTCCGCAGTATTATGGTAAGCTAATTATCTATTGGTCCTACTTATTTACATTAATGTACCGCCTTCTGATCAAAACCATGCAAACATCCTTATTTTTGTTTCTAATTATGACAGTGACACTTCACTCAGACACCCGCCGTGAAGTAATCTACACAGGTGT
The DNA here is from genome assembly GCA_036873755.1 of Hanleya hanleyi. Taxonomy (NCBI): domain Eukaryota; kingdom Metazoa; phylum Mollusca; class Polyplacophora; order Lepidopleurida; family Hanleyidae; genus Hanleya; species Hanleya hanleyi. The sequence continues at coordinate 63,664 of JAVTVY010021135.1, read as the reverse complement.
GAACAAGTTTTAGCAGGTTTTTAAAGTTTAAATTGGACTTTAAACCGACTTGATGAAAAAAACTTAGTGTAATAGTTATCCAGAATAAACAGGAATTCGAGTAGGTCCCATTAGACAGATTAAAAATGTATTTGACAATAGAATTCAAGCAAAAATAGGGATTAATTCATCAGATGTATAGCTGGACACATTTTGCCCGATTTCTAGCCTTTCATTTTTGTACAAAATCCGAAATTCAAACGTTTATTTCTCGAAAAGTATCCATGCTACGCTTTTGAAATTTGGCATGCTTGTTACTTATAAGGTGATCTAGAAAACCCTATCTCACTTTTTGTAAGTTCGGCTTCGTTTTTTAATTATCCAACTTTTAAGACAAACGACCGTAAAAAAAGTACATTTTTTTCAATTTATTTTAATAAAATAGTTATAAAAACAAAACCAAGCAAAAATTAAAAAAAAAAATCGACCATAGAGGTCCATGTCCCCCGCTAGCAGCACCAGTTATGGTGGATTACATCCACCATAACTGGCACTGCTGCTGCGGGGGCCATGGACCTCTATGGTCGATTTTTTTTTGTCGATGATATCTCATATCATGATAAGAGTGAGATTTGAAAATGGAGATATCGCTGATGAGCTTAACATAATCTAATACAGCGGATGGCACCCATATTGGATTATGCACATTCATAAAACATAATACATGACTGTCCTCTCACTAAGGTCAAGGGACTCCCCAAGTTTGAAGTAGATCAGTTGAATCGTACTCCAGCTATTGTCCGGACAAGATCAAACTGCTTAAAATCCAATGAAATCCAGTATGGCCGATGGTGGCCATATTGGATTAAGCACGTCCTTGAAAAACAATCCTAATCCTCCTCTCAACAATGTCAAGGCACTCCCCAGGTATGAAGTAGATCGGTTGAATCGTTCTCGAGTTATTGTCCAGACAAGATCCAACTGCTTATAATCCAATATGGCTGACGGCGGCCATATTAGATTATGCACATTGCTGAAAAACAATCCCAACCGTCCTCTTAACAATGTCAAGGCACACCCCAAATTTGAAGTTGATCGATTAAATCATTCACGAGTTATTGTCCGGACAAGAAAATCTAAGATCCAACTGCTTATAATCCAATATGGCTGACAGCGGCCATATTGGATTATGCACATTGCTGAAAAAAAATCCCAACCGTCCTCTCACCGATGTCAAGGCACTCCCCAAGTTTGAAGTAGATCAGTTGAATCGTACTCCAGTTATTGTCCGGACAAGATCAAACTGCTTAAAATCCAATGAAATCCAGTATGGCTGATGGTGGCCATATTGGATCAAGCACGTCCTTGAAAAACAATCCTAATCCTCCTCTCAACAATGTCAAGGCACTCCCCACATATGAAGTAGATCGGTTGAATCGTTCTCGAGTTATTGTCCGGATGAGATCCAACTGCTTATAATCCAATATGGCCGACGGCGGCCATATTAGATTACGCACATTGCTGAAAAACAATCCCAACCGTCCTCTCACCAATGTCAAGGCATATACCCCAAGTTTAAAGTTGATCGGTTATATCGTTCACGAGTTATTGTCCGGACAACAAAATCTAAGATCCAATTGCTTATAATCCAATATGGCTGACAGCGGCCATATTAGATTACGCACATTGCTGAAAAACAATCCCAACCGTCCTCTCACCAATGTCAAGGCATATACTCCAAGTTTAAAGTTGATCGGTTAAATCGTTCACGAGTTATTGTCCGGACAACAAAATCTAAGATCCAACTGCATATAATCCAAAATGGCTGACGGCGGCCATATTTGATTACGCACATTGCTGAAAAACAATCCCAACCGCCCTCTCACCAATGTCAAGGCACACCCCAAGTTTGAAGTTGATCGGTTAAATCGTTCACGAGTTATTGTCCGGACAAGAAAATCTAAGATCGAACTGCTTATAATCCAAAATGGCTGACGGCGGCCATATTGGATTACGCACATTGCTGAAAAACAATCCCAACCGTCCTCTCGCCGATGTCAAGGCACACCCCAAGTTTGAAGTTGATCGGTTGAATCATTCACGAGTTATTGTCCGGACAAGAAAATCTTACGGAATTACGGAATCACGGAATTACGGAATTACGGACACCGGTGTTTCTAAGTCCCCCCCCTACTAAGTAGCGGGGGACAATGAGATAAAGTTTACTAGTTCGAATTGTCTCCTACCAAGGTATACCATCAAAGTTGAAACAAGACCAACAGTTTTCATGAAATTTCAATTGAAAAATGGACGCTATTGTTTTCATTTTAATTTTTTTAAATTGGGATATTTTCTACACAGTAGCAGCGTCAGTTATACAAATCATACAGTTGGAATCCCTACGATGTATGCTTTCATAAAATTTATTAGTTTATTATGGTTATCTTGTATATTTATTGATACAGACGACAAATTGTCAAACTGCCGCTAAGGAGATAGCTATCCTTAAAGCCTGTAAATTCCTAGTAAGCTCGATGAAGCACTGTTTTGACTGAGGCAGACGAGCGAGTCCCCTCCCTTAGAAAACGTACAATATGAATTCATTACGACATTTCGGAATCCAATATTAATTTGGGTTCTGTACGAACACGTGGTGTGATCGAAATCATTTGATTGGATCAAAGGACATAACTGTACAATAGTGGTATATATTGATACTGCCCTACAGGACAAACCAGCGTTTATTCCACGAGAATTATTCAATTATGAAATGCATTGATGTCTATTCTCAGGGAAATCCTACAATTTAGCTCGGTATATACTGTTTTTGTACTTCGGCCATCTACTTGTATCATATGTATTTTCACCATGTGCCAGCAACGCTGTGGCAACGGGCGAATAAACCGAACTAAACACCTCTTAGAGAAAGTATGGGTGATATGGAATTTTGATCTCGCATAACCAATCACTCTACGTCTTCCCAGCTTCATTATTTTGTAAGAAAACGACATAATCAAGCCAATTTCCCTAGATTATTTATTAGCTCAAAACATTTCCGTTTGTTAGAATTTAGAAGAAAATACGGTATCGGCTTCTTCAAAATGGGAAGCATTATCGACAATGATAAACAGGACAGATTTCACATTGTGGGGAAATGATCCACACCGTTGTCATCTAGCACTGTATTTTTCACCTGTAACAGCTTAAAACAGGGATAACTATATATTTTATCAACCAAAAACCACGCGTCCACACTCAGCGAATATGACCGTATATAATGAGGTGTTAATCACCAATAATATCCAAGACAGGTTGTTCACACCGTGGGTAACGACCCACACCTTTGTCAAAATCATCAACTCCGCCTCGCTTAAGGGACGGTTCATTTTTTACCAGGGGGGGTGGGCCGGGGGGATCAGGGGGGGACTAAAATTTTTCCCAATGAGCTGGAGGGGGGACCAAAATTTTCGAATTTGGTTTTTAGGGGGGACCAAAATTTCTACATTCATTATTTTCAAAGCAAACATTTTCTGTAATATGTATAAATAATCACAATGAAGACCTTCACCAATGCTCTGAAATAAGTCAATTTGGCATGGCAAAATACATTTCAAATTTTTTTTTTCCTCGCTTCGCTCGGCAGATATAAAAACATTTCAATTTCTTTTTTTTAACCCCAAGCAGCAGAACGCGTCTCCTCAACCACCATAACTATGAACGCATTCAGTGGAAATAATTTTATTAAACACCAAAAGACTACCAAATTTGGAACATACAATGCAGTAGTGACCTGTCTTACACTTATTTCCTATATTTTCCTATATTTTATTAAGGAAATTCCTGTATTTCTCCCATATTTTGGCAAATTTCCTCCTATATTTTCTCCTATATTTTCACTATGAGCCACTTGCAGGCCTGTGTTTTGTTTGTGTTTTAAACCAGGAAGTCAAATGGAGTCAGGCAAATTCTTCAATATCGATGCGTGTTTATAAATGTGAAACAAATGTGAAAATAGAACCATAAATCTATATACATTGTATTCAGATTTAGTTCCGGGAAAACGCGTAAAACACATCTCCTGCAACCTGAAACCCCGGAGCTTCCGGGGCCTAGGCGGCCCCTGGACCCTCGCCTGTCAGGTTCTGAAGACCGCTTATTTTAGCTTTGTGTAACTGAATCGGTATCATACTGGTATACTAATGTTCCATGATGTAAACGTCATCGTTTTTTAAATGTTTTTTCATGTGTTAAATATAATTAGAAAGTCAAATGGAATCAGGCATGAAGTATGATTTTTTCAATATCGATGCGTGCTCATAAATGCGAAACAAATGTGAAAATAGAACCGTGAATCTGCATACATTACGTTCGAATTTATTTCCGGGAAAACGCTTAGAGCGCATCTCCGGAGATCTTGGACTTCGGAGCTTCCGGGGCCTAGGCGGCCCCTGGACCCTCGCCTGTTGGGCTGTGAGGATTTCCTTGTATTATCTTTGTGTGAATGAATCGTATCGGTAGGCATATTGAGTTCCCTTCAAAGAACTAAAAGTCATCGTTCTGTATGCGTGGTATGTTTTAAATATAACTAGAAAGTAAAATGGATGAGGTTTCAATATGCAATGTTTTCAATATCGATGCGTGCTTATAATTGCGAAAATATCGTGAAAATAGAACCATTTTGCATGGAGTATGATCAGTTTTATTTCTGAGAAAAGGCTCAGAACGCATCTCCGGCGATCTGGGACCACGGACCTTCCGGGGCCTAGGCGGCACCTGGACCCTTGCCAGTTGTGCTGTGATAGTGACCCCCCACTTTCAATTACGTTCCGACGCCACTGATCATATAGCCATGTACTTGCATTAGCATCATCACACTAGATTTTCTTAGTTGCTCAAGTGTTCACATCTTGTATTTAGTTCATCATGAAAAGATAGGACCTGGACATTCTGATTTTCGATGAATTGTGGGGGGGGGGGAGCAAAATTTTCCTTGCCTGCTCTTAGGGGGGACCATAATATTTACACATTCAGTCTGGGGGGGACCAAACATTTTTGTGGCCTACTAACCGGAATCCCCCCGCCCCCCCCCTGGTAAAAAATGAACCGTCCCTAAGCACGCCAGGTGCGCAACAGCAACAGATTGTTTCAAACCACAACCGACGATATACGCAAATAAACACGCTAATGAAGTGACATGAAATGACAACAGAACCGTTTAAGGCTGGATGGCCATAACACTACTCCCAATAGAATCATACATCGAAATGTTAACCGGCATAACACAACCGTTAAAATCAGATCCAATTCATGTAACGAAACTAACCCGTATTTATTTAACGACTCTGAAACACCCGACAGAAAATTAGTTAATATCCATTTATTATTGATATAATCTAATTAATATTCCAACGAATCATAGGTAAATACAACAAGTCAAGCTATATGCTTTTTTAGGATCCCCACTTCTGTGTTTCAAAGCCGGATGATAACAGCGTTGTGTACGGGTGTAGGACAAAACCCCCAGCGGACAAAACCCCCATGGACAAAACCCCCCAGGACAAAACCCCCACCGGACATAACCCCCACCGGACAAAACCCCCATTGGACAAAACCCCCATCACATATTATTTCCTGTGCTATTTTAGCAATAAAATAAATAACATGGTAAATGATCTCCCTTGCTGAAGACTTCTGTCAACATCTCCTCATAAAGATTTCATACAAATGCCAGATGATTAACATTTTATAGCTTTTCCTGTTGTAAAATGTCTATTTTGGCAAAGATAAGGCCATTGTCACTTGATTAGTTGTTTAGCATGACCAGCCCTCATCTATATTTTGAGGACAAATAATTAAAATAGATGAGGGAATCCCTCATCTATTTTAATTATTTGCACTCAAAATCCCGGATTTACATTTTCATGAGTAAAACTTACTCATTTGCTTTATATTCATATACAATTTAGCACAAGTAATGTAATATAGAGTGCACTACTGTCATTGTTAAAAGTACCAGGGGATGGGCAGCCATTTTCCCTCCAGCTTTTCCATACAAATTTGAAGAAAAAAATTATAATACTTATAGCTGAAATACACAAAAAATGAAAAGGATCATAGAGAATAGATATTTATGAATTTCTATATTTAAAATGTCCAAATTCTGTCTGAAATAGCTATTTTTGTGAGAGATGGGGGTTTTGTCCGACTTTTCAATTTTGGGGGCTTTGTCCGTGGGTGTTTTGTCCTAGGGGGTTTTGTCCGTGGGTGTTTTGTCCTAGGGGGTTTTGTCCGCTGGGGGTTTTGTCCGGATCCCGTTGTGTACACATCAGTATTGTACCATAGCGATGGCTATACTTACCTGTACCGTAGCGGTATCATAACGGTACCAGACTCAACACTCAACCACCAGCGGTCTGCTCTGATGCCGTAGGTGCGAATCCTACTAGTTCACTATATCATACTCTAAGGTTTGATTTTTTCTTTGCAGTTAGCCCTAGTATTGCTCATGTATTCCCGATGGGCCACATCGACGTCGTCGCGTTAGACAACTCGGCGTTCTATCAGGGGTCGAAATTAACACTAGTCCAACTGCCTCTGACAGGTACTTTTTGCATGAGACAGGAAGAAATATAAATTACCTGCCTAAATTGGGGAAGTTCGTCATGTAAGGATCTTCAAACCAGGAACACCGTGTACAATACAGCTTGTCAGGTGGCTTTTCCAGGTTTAACAAGGTTCCCTACATGTAGTCACTTACTGTGTGACGACTAGGCCATAAATTGACAGGTTGCAAAAAATAAAAATAAATAATAATAATAATAATAATAATAAAATGAAATCATCGTTAATTAATTCATTATTGCCAAAAGACCTTCAGAGTGAATGAAGGGAATACATTAATTAATGCATTATTAGAATTTGACACAGATTAAAGAAATTCAGGAGCCATGTACTGGAAGGATTTTTTTTCACATCTATGCAACATTCCAAAACACAAAAGAAACATTATCGTTTCATATCATTAGTGCGTTCAGGCTAATGTTGGGCAGGTAGAACTCATTGTTACCTGTCACACGAGACGGGTAATTGTTTATAAATATTTCAACCCCTGTCACCGACATTCAACACTGTCATTGAGCCTCTCGTTTTTCTGTAAGGTTTGACGTGGCTTAGTGAGTTAGAGCATTAGTCGTGTTTGACAACGCGGTAGTTGTCATACTCGTCATGGTTTTGAATCCTATCAGACGACTGGGCAACATTCTACCGCGGTGTTTTTGTTGAGGAAAAGATGTATTCACTGCTAAGTCACTATATACATACCCATGTGTATATTATGAACGTGTATATAGCCATCACGTTGGGCGCACCGGTTCTCGTTCGATCTCCGAAGTTAAGCAACGTTGAGCTCGGTCAATACTTGGATGGGTGACCGGGTGGTATACTGGCTGAGCTGATCAGTGTCCAGGATAATAGGAACAGTGGACACTCTCGTGATCTGGCACAGGTAGGCACTGTCGTAATATGAGTGAAAAAATGTGGAAACGACGTTAAACCCTACTCACTCACTCACTCGCTTGCATAGCCATATTTTATATCTTACCTGCTTTGATGTCTCTATGAATTGTGATATGTACACTCCCGTTATGGTTCTGCATCTCTCCTTGCTTGATCGAATTGGTTAAAATCTCACAAACTTCAGTCTCACTTAAGTGGTTTGCACCCGTGCACTCGTCCGTACGGTAACACTGCGCCATACAGTGACCAACAGAAGGCGATCGAACAGTTTTCAGTCCCAGTGTCTGCACCACGCGTCTGCCTTCGACGACTGGCACCGTGGAGCATCCACGAGCTGTAAAAGAAAACATTAGTGCATAAAATGGAATAATTGTCATACAAGAGGGATTTTTTAGTCTTGGCAGCCACGTTAGTCTGCTTTTAAATGACCAAGTCTGAGGTAAAACTTTCCGTACGAAGGTGAATAATTAGAAACTACTTGAAGGAAGACTTTTGCATATACCATTCGACTTAACATTGATGGGGAATTCCCATTTACTAACTTGAATTCTTACAATGGCTAAGCCTGATAAACACGCGCGTGTAACCCACGTGAATACAAATGCACTAAAGACTACACGTCGAAGAGTTGGGAGAATCCCTACGGTCTTCGTTCTTTCAAGCTATGGAGCAACGTGTTAAACTTCGCATTGTGTCACATTATGAGTAACCGCATTGGCACTGCATGCAGATTCAGTGAGTTTTGTCGAAATTTGGACAACATGGCAATATTGTGACCAAACGCGTTGTAACTCGTAATCTCTTAGCCATATCTGATCTGGAGGTCATTTTTCCCCGCCGCCCACCCTCAAATATTTTTCCCCCTTGAGCTAGGAGCTGAAACTTACCACACTATACCCTTGGATCAAGCTCTACCCGAAAATGTAAAAAAAATCCTAGATGGCCGTCTTGGTGACGTCACAGTGACGTCGTCTTTTCGATCAGATTTTTCGAATTATTTATTTATGTTTTCTTTACAAATACTGCATGATAAATTGATAAATAGTAGCCTGGTGTGAAATAAAATAGATTTTGCCTAATTTCCCTCGGAGAAAAAAGCCGAAGGTTTGAAGAAAAACTACGAAAATAACACTTTTCTGGTACTCCACATGACCGCTATCTTGAATTTACCCATGACCCTCTACTCGGTGGGCTATGCAAATAGGCTAAAAATTACCCCAATATGATAAGCTTAACAGTCACTGAGGGTCAGCTTTCATGTTTTTGTCGGGGAGAAAGTTTGGTTGGTTGTGGGGGGAGGGGGGTGTCATAATGATGTCCCACATCTCCGGCAAGGTAGGGTTAAAATTGGACCAAGCACGTTGACATGGTGCGTCTCGATGCCATATGTCACAACGGAATCAATTACAAGATACCCAAGTCATCTATTTATCTTGTTCGGGCCATGCATTGATCTTTCCAATTTTCTGCCTTTCTCTAATTTTCAAGATTTCACTTTCACATTTTCTCTCTTTTTTTGTCATCCTCTTAGATTCATTTTCGATTTTTCAAAATTTATCTCTGATTTTTTGATTTTTTTTCAATTCATTTTCAAGAAACTGCATCCATTTCCATACGAAAACGCTAAAAATACATTCTCAAGAGACAAGAACAATTCAAACGACCACATGAAAACACTGGAAATTAGCGAAAACTTCGAAAATTGCGCGAAACATCAGAAATAGCAAAAAAACACAGAAAAGAATATCCACCGCGGTGGAAATAATTTTAACCGCGATGGAAATAATATCCACCGCGGTGAAAATAATTTAAAGACCTAATATGGACCGCGGAGGATCTATAGAGCTGTGACATCACCAAACCCGTATTCCGATAAGAAAATGTGCTATGTTCAGCCATGGCAACACGTGTAGAGTTAGACTTGGATATGCGAAAATGACACACATGTACTGATGCAAGGAAAGAATGTTCGGTGGAGAAGAATGTTCGGTGGAGAAGAATGTTCGGTGGAGAAGAATGTTCGGTGGAGAAGAATGTTCGGTGGAGAAGAATGTTCGGTGGAGAAGAATGTTCGGTGGAGAAGAATGTTCGGTGGAGAAGAATGTTCGGTGGAGAAGAATGTTCGGTGGAGAATAATATTCGGCTCTTATATTTTAATCTAGCTAAGACATTTTTCCTGACTTGCAACTCGGATAAGACATATTTTCCGGAGAGAAACCTGAAACATGTGAAAAGCGGACATTGTTCCTTGGAACATTATTTTCTTCAACACCGAAACCAAGCAACGTGCATTAATTGTCAATCAAGTTATTGATGAGATTATAGGACACATACCTGCGCGCACTGTTGAAATAAACAGGTAAGCGGTGACAAAACTCCAGAATGTATCCATTATCCTTCAGACCTGAATAATACAGTAATGGAAATTCAAGATAAAACTAGCTTGATAGACATGATAAACACAACAGTACATCGACTAGCATCTCTATACATGACCTGTATACCACAGACTGTCCGGCCATCCTTGAAGACGGACGAAATGTAGACCGAACAGACTACAACTGTAGTGAAATACGCCATTCTACGTGTAGAAGTGACAGTGTTTGTTCTTGCCTATAGCAGCGCGCATTTGAATATGGAACTATATGGATCCAAGCGTCAGATTCGTGGAACGTTTGATTGTTTGACAGAACCAAGAATGGCCGAAATGGCCCCCTCCCTAATTATTAGCTGAAACTTATCACACTATACCCATGGGTTAAACTCCACTAGAAAGTGTAAAAAATCCAAGATGGCGGCTTTGATGACGTCACAGTGTAGACATTTTCAAAAAGAGCATATTCTGGTCGATTTTTCGAAATTTTTATTTATGCAATTTCTCCGCAAATACTGCATGATAAATTAGTAAATATTATTGTGATGTGAAATGTTGTGCCAACTTTTCATCGCGGAAAAGCAGACATTTTGAAGAAAAAATGAGGAAAACATCACTTGTTTGGTACCTCACGTGGCCGCCATCTTGGATTTACCCATGATCCTTTGCTCAGGAGGTTATGCAAATAGACTCAAAATGAACCCGATATGATAAACTATAAAGTCACGGATTGCCAGCTCTTATTTTATTGCCGTTCCGAAGATAACGCAGAACGTTTGGCAGGGGGGAGGATTTTGCCCCCCCCCCATCCCCCCAGGCCTGGTAGGGTTGAAATAGACTACCCCCCCCCTCGAAATGTCGTAAAAATACCAAACTAGAACAGGAAGCACATTTTGATCAATCATATCTCCATGTGTATGACATTGTCAATTGCAGTTTTTCCGTGGCTGAGATTTCAGTGTTTCAAATATAGTTTTGCATGTTTTGAAGTGAAACCAAAAAAAATCAGCTTTATTACCGTCACACAAAATGAGTTATCCCCATATTAACGTCACATATCCTTTAGGTTACTCAATTGTGAAAGGAGGAGGTGGTGGTGGGGGTTATCAGACATTTCTGCTTCCGTCTCTCACGACGCTGAGGGAAGCACTGAATTATTTCGTCCATCCAAATATGAGCATGCGTGTTTCAAACGACTCGTAGATCTGTTAACTCAACTTACCTTCACTGTAACATGGGATTTGCTAACCGCAACTCTCCAAGTCTTCTGTGAGGCGAGCTATACGCAGCTAGCTATAAGAATTTCAAACGATCCAGGATACGGCAGATACCCAATTATATAAATTATTTATGCTGTAGTTGGCGCCAAACAACGAAGATTCCACATTGTCTCTTTGCTGTTGATCATGTAGAATATAGATATCGCGGTATCGGGTTACAAATAGCGAGGCTGCCAGGCTGTGAACCAACCTGTAACCATCTGGGTCATCAAAACGCAGTAAGACTGACCCTGGGATCGTGCGTATCCATTTTCAGCCTACTTTCGGCAACTATATAAGGGAATTCCCTAAAATCAGCACCACGTGAAATCGTCAGCCAATCAGCTAAACTCTACCGACGTAACCCCAACGAGTCATGTGCTGTCCTACTTGTTCAAAACTACAGATCTACAACAGCTCTTGGATGATACGGAAGTTATTCATATCTGTATCTTTTGTAGCCTCAGACAATATATGATTCAGAAATAGTATGAAAAGTCTGTAATTTATCAGATTTATTGAGTCTGTTCTACGCCGGATGAAGACCGAACAGTATACGGTAAAGTATCGGATATCGCTCCGCAATAATGGCGACACACGATTCGCAGGCCATCTTATGGATGGCGAAAGTGTTCGCAAATGGGCTGTGAACGTCCAGCTTTTTCTTTGCGAGTTTGCGATTTGTTCAGCAAAACGTTCATAGGGACTTGGAAGTGGCCATTGAAGCATACAGGAGTAGACAATGGTCGCATACATTCATATTGGATTCGGTAGTATAGATTGACAGATTTAAGTATCTCACCCGATGCCCCGTGACACGCACTTTTATTACTGGAGAATATCCGATGAGAGAAATTAGTGCAGTAGATAATTTTGCCATAGAAAATTTTAGGAGTATTGGCTTCTTAGGAAAGTTATGAGGAGAACGTTGGGTTTTGGGCTGAGGGATAATTTATTTACGCATGCGACATCGGGAAGTAGTAGAAAAAGGCCGTTTGGGTGGAAGTTTTGGAGCAGAGGTGGTCCATCCGTTGTCCAAATGGAGCGTATGGAGTGTCATTTTGAAGCGCCCCAGGGGTGAAGTCCAACTGGGGTGGTTTTTATTGGAAGTTCTGTCAATCTGCGCACGCGTAATAGGGCAGTAGTAGAAAAAGGGCGTTTGAGTGGACCGTTTTGGGTATTGGTGGATCAGCAATGGTTCAAAGGGGCCGGCTGGGGTCTCAACTTGAAGCGCTCGTGGGTAGAGTCACGTGGGGCTTGTATTGGAAGTGTCGTCAATCTGCGCATGGGCAGTCGGGTATCAGTAGAAAAAGGGCAATTTGGTGGGCGTTTTGGGATTTTGGTGGATCTTCTGTGGTCCAAATGGACCGTGTGGAGTCTTATATTGAAGCGCTTCTGGTTCGACTGGAGTTGCTTTTATTGGAAGTTCCGTCATTCTCCGCCCTAAAATACGCCTTAACGCATTGTTGTCCATCCAATCACACACACATGCTTTGATCATTGGCCCTTGACCCTTGCTGAAAGCGACATCACCGGAAGTGACGTAATCACCGCAAGTGACGCTATCACCGAAAGTGACGTCTCGACCGAAAATGACGTCACCTCATGCTCACCTGATGGTACTTGGTGGTTCTTGCCGCTTTGACCCTATACCTTGAAGTAGGCTTGAAGTCACTTCCATCAAGGATTAAAGGTTAATGGTCAAAGCATGTGCATGTAATGGCATCCAATCAGCTTGAGATAACTGTACGCATATCGATCGCACATATTCACAGCTTGTTGTTCTGTAGGAATAAAACGTGGCCGCATGGTTAGAGTGTCTTCCTCGTGAGCGATACTGGGTTCAATCCTGGGCCGGGTCATACCAAAGACTTGAAAAATGGAACTTGATGCTTCCTCGCTTACGCTCAGCATTAAGAGGACAGAGCAAGGACTGGTTCGCTCGGTGTCCGTATAATGTAAGTGGGGTGTCATGTCTGCTTACGGCATTTCAGTGGGACAGCACTATAAAATGACAGCAATAGATCTGCTCTGTTACAAGTATGATCGGTTGTAGAAGTAGTTACAAGGGATCCCACGAAAGGACACTTTTCTGCTCTCATGACATTCCTGTAAACATATCATCGAGTTTTGCTCTCACTGGCATAGTTGTGTCGAAAAAGTGCGGTTTCTTATTTCATCGCCAATTCTTTCAATCAGATTGCGAACATGACGAGAAAATGTTAAAACGATATTGTGCAATTTTTTTTCCACCACGGATATTCACAGTAAAAATACAAGCGTTACCTCAAACTCAGTTGCACGGCGTCCTGTATTAACAACTGCTGGTCAATCGAGCTGTTAAACTCCATACATTTACCACCAATATATCGCCCATGTAAAGGCTAATCCAGTCACTGTATTAATACAACCATTCAGGCTCTTTATTCCAAGCAATTCATGCCAATATAGTTGAAATATTTCGTCATATTCCAGTCAAATTAACGCATTGAACATCTGGGTATTTCGTTTTCCCTACAAAATTCGATGACTAGATGGGTACTCTGTTTTATAATACTGCATGTGTACTGTATATCAATTATAGACGTTTCGTGGATAACATAAGTTATTGATTGAACTCAAGGAATCTTTTTTTTTTGCAATGGATTTTATTGTCTCAATATGAAGGTCGCTCTATACAATGGTATGTACAGTTTTTGTATCTAGAAGACTAACACATGTTATCTCATCTCGCATCTTAAAAGTACATTAATTACACAAGAATAAGAGATACATGAGGATCATGACATGTAGGTAAGTACACTAAAAAGTAAAATATGTATACATAAAAATATACATGGTAAGAATTGGGCAATATTCTCTCATTCTCTCGTCAATATCTGTACTTGTTTGATGTCGCGGGAACATAATACGCAATATCAACAAATAAAATAGCCTACCCAACCAAGTGGGTAGACATTCACACCACGAGTTCGACTGTACCGTTAGGTTCGCTCGACAGTCGATTGAACGATTTTAGACTCGCGCGTGTGAATATTACACACCCGCGAAATTCGGTGATCAAATGGGCATCACAACTTTTAACTTCTCCGGGTTATTGCTATTTGTAGTTCACAACTTGGCAAGGTTATAATTGTATAACTTCTATAAGTTGGTCCCCTGACTGGACAGTGATATCACATGGTGAAAACTATTTAGGTTTACGGACAATCGTGGGAGACTTGATGCATAACTCACCCTAATAAATCGAGTGACCTAAATCAGAATATCCACTATACTGTACTGGTTTCTCCCCAGAGTAAGTTGTTTACGTTCCGTTTCAGATTAATTTTATTTGTACAGCTAGTTCAACGCAAAGACACAGTGACGGTATTTGTATGGAGTTTCACCAGGATGAGCTCTCTCGAGTCTCCTTCGATTGGGGAGGTACGGCTTATAGCGTTGGACACACCGGTTCTCGTCAGATCACCGAAGTTAAGCAACGTTAAGCACTTGGATGGGTGACCGGGTGCTGTACTGGCTGGGCTGATCAGTGTCCAAGGTAATAGGAACTGTGAGGACTCTCGTGTTCTGGCACATATAAGCACCGCCGTGATATGACTGATAAAAAGGTTGAAAACGACGTTAACCCCTACTACCCACTCACTCACCAACTCCTTCGATTGGGCAGCTATATACACGTACACACACCCGACATTTGAGGCGGATACCGACATCTCGGACACATTTCAAATAGGGAAAAGCTCAAGTTAGTAAAATCAATTTCGAATGAATAATCCAATATTTGGTGTCTTGAAATTATATGTTCATTGTCCAATAAATATGCAAAATTTTATTCGAATATGATTAATGTATTGCCTTGGCCACCATGTCAGTCTAGGGGGTTGAAACTTAACACGCTATACCCTTGGGTCAAGCTCTACCAGAGAATGTGAAAAAACCCACCAATATGACCGCTTTGATGACGTCACAGTGACGTCATCTTCAAAAACGGCATTTTTGGTTGATTTTTCGCTCAGATTTTTCGAATTTTTTATTTAAGCAATTTCTCAGCAAAAAGTGCGTGATAAATTAGTAAATATTAATGCGACGTGAAATGAAATAGTTCTTGCCCACTTTTCATCGCGAAAAAGCAGAAATTTTGAAGAAAAATGACGAAAACATCACCTCGGGGGTTACGCAAATAGGCTCAAAATGACCCCAATATGATAATCTATAAAGTCACGGAGTGTCAGCTCTAATTTTTTTGTCGTTTCGGAGATAGAGCAGAAAGTTTGATGAGGGGGGGGGGGGAGGCATTATAAGCCGATAGTGTGACCACCGATTTTATTCCAATTTTTCAGCTATGTATAACAGTGATAATTTTCCAACGAAGCAGGCTCTCATTTGCAAATTGTTCGGTAATGAGCTAGTGAGTCAGTCAGTGAGTCCATCCGTATCCTTTCGTCGGCAAAATAAGGAGAACCGTTGACATTAGAACCTTGATTTTGATTTTTGGCATGAACGTGCATTTTTGGCATGAACGTGTTAACAGCAGGTTCTGAGCTGACCTACTTTTGATGAAAATTTGACCTACTTAGGTGACCTACAACAGTACGCTTGGACCCCCAAGTCTACTTCGTAGGTTCTGTGACGTTAATCACACAACTTGTGTAACTTAAACGTTCCAATAAAAAGTTGAAAGGGGAGATGTCGATCTCCATATTCAAGGTATTTTCTCTAGTGTGTTTTCACATGCATGTCTTCAGCTGACTATGTGGTACACTGTAATGAATTTTTTTCTTCCATGTGCATTGTCACGTGACTCGAAACATGGCGCTGTGTTTATTCTCAGTGTACTCAGGAATCCGGGATATTAGGCCTACATCTGCCACCGGCGCCATCTAAATCTCGTAGGGGACTCAACGAGGCTCAGAAGAAAGCTATCGTACAATCACGTGGCTAGTTTGGTGAAAACAACTTACAGATCACGCCCCTTTGTAATAACAGACAGGATAGCGTAGAATCTGCAAGAATACAAGATAAAAGGACACATTCCCTAGCAAGTTGTACCCCTTTCAATGGCTTATTCAGGCACGGCGGAAGCAATTTGTGATTGGAGGGGCCACCATGACAGCACAATAGGCGGGTGTCCAGGGGCCACCTAGGCCCCGGAAGCTGAAGGGGTCTTACATGGCCGGAGACGCGTTCTAGCGTATTTCCGAGCAATAAAACAACAAGAAATCTTCGCCTGTGTAAACCCTATTTGTTTTGCCTGTTTCGTTGTTTCTCAAAACATTTTTTTCAAATACTCGCCGTCAAGCAAATGATGATGTTCGGAAGTATAAATAATTTAAATATTGAATATCATTTCAATCGAAATACAAGCGTCAAGTCCGTCATTCAATATCCAGTCGTCGTCCATTTCCGCGTCCATAATCCAAAGACCTAATTCAGATCACAGCATTAGCACCAAATTCAACAAGGAAAAAAAAAATCATAGTACACTAAACATCAGAATGCAAGAGAGAAGCGGTCAATACATGTAGTTGCATCATTGCCGGCAAGTAATCACGAGGTTCCAAAAGTATCAAATTCGTATCGGATCAATATTCTAAATCCATATATTTTTTGCTGTAAAGTCGTTATCTAGAGTATGATGTATTTGTCACGTAAGAGGCGACTAACTGGGGCACCCGTGGGGTTCTGGGGTGTGAACATGAATAGAGGCCCCGGGTGTCAAAAGGAATAGGACCCTACCCGTGCAGTTTCCGGGTGTGAAAAGGAATAAGAACCAAACGTCGTGATACGACTGAAATAGTGTTGAAAGCCACGTTAAATCATATTCACTCACTCACTCGCCCTGTCAGGCTTTGATTATGAATGTTCATATGAACATCATGAGCATCCAAAAATACAACGGTTCATCCGGCTCCTAGCCCCAGGTTAAGCGAAATTAAACAGAAGTTACGTAACGCCATAAGGCTTGCACGTTACGCTCGTATTTTGCTATCAGCACGAGATATGTAGTGCCAAATTTGAGAAACTTTCCCTGGAGGCGCTTGGTGGTATAGCACTGTTTTATAAGATTCTGCAATAATGTACACAGATTTTTTCTACTTGTTAGGGAGCCGAACACAGTTGACCTTATGAATGTGAAAGTTTTTTCTTGTGCCCCCCATGCTTATTGGAAAGTAAAATCTGCACTAAATACAAATATATATGCTTTTATATGGAATGCTGTTATATGGGATAGGTCTTTGGACTATGGATGAGGATATTCTTTAATGGACGACGGCTGAATTATGAATGACGGACCAGAAGATTGTAATTTTCACTTTACTATCTCATATTTTTCTTTCTCTGCCTTTTTTTTTGGTTTGGTTTTGTGTTGTGCGCGTTTTTTTTTTTCTTTTTTTTTTTCTAAAAGTATTGCTCCCCCCCCCCCTCCCACTTCAATGCTAAAACATATGAATCACTTGGGCTCATCGACGGTGAATTGACACGCGACTCGCGGTGTAATTTGTGGTTCGTAGTCTCTCTCTCTCCAGCATATACTTACAGCATTGGTCAGAATTCTAACTGTAGATAACTGGTGTAAATATGGTCAATATGCATCAAATTATCCTACTATTACAACAAAGACGTTCATAAAGTTAGACCGCAGTTCGCAGTTCGATATTCGCGGGGATCAGTCATTCAGCGACTCCTAGCAGCGCCCCCCTGGCGTCAGATTCGGGATATGAATATGCAAAGATATGGAGCATGACATTCTCTCTTGCTATGCAGAGTTTGGAGTTCAAGTACCGGTACTGATAATAAAAACGAGAGATCCTGAAGGATCTTGGCGCCCACCATTGTCCGATAATTATAAGCTAATGACAAGAGGATCTTTTTGTCCATTGTTACTAAGAACAAACGATTGATTTGTAATTTTGTTTACAGAATTTCGAATCTGAGCGAAAAAAGATCGAAAAAGGGACACTGGAAAACACCAAGATATAATCTTTCTAAGTTTCAGCAGTTTTAAGATTTCTAGAAACTGTACTTATGTCGGTTGTTATAGTACAAGAGAAATGAGCAAAGTTCGTCTGAAAGTGAATGTGCATGTACGGAGGATCCTTTCTCTTCGTTTTGTAGTATTTTTATTTTATTTATTTTTTTGCACGTGTCATCATTGGGTACTGGAAGCGAAGACAAATCTCTTTGACATGAGCTATGAAACAAACTTAAGATTTTATAATTAGAAACGAATGCTAATTCTGTTCTGTTTACTGGGCTAGTTTGAGATATCTCTTTTAAGATACCATGCTCGAAAATAGTAAGAT
Organism: Hanleya hanleyi; assembly: GCA_036873755.1. Taxonomy (NCBI): domain Eukaryota; kingdom Metazoa; phylum Mollusca; class Polyplacophora; order Lepidopleurida; family Hanleyidae; genus Hanleya; species Hanleya hanleyi. The sequence goes on along the minus strand of JAVTVY010021135.1, from coordinate 45,230 downwards.
GGTACAATACTTAATACTGATTCGGTCCGCGCAATAATGTTGAAACTTCGAAAGTGTCTAAATCCTGATTATCTCCCTTGGATCGAAACATGCAGTAGTCTACAGTTGTCGAGTTGTGACATTGTGTCATAAGAGGGACGTCCTTTCATGTAACCGACTCGCCGGCAGACGAAAGGGTGGGGCAGTTCATGCAACTGCATGGACTAAAGAAAGCCGATTTAAAATTTGAAGAAATACATTTTAATTCTGAATTATTTGAACTCCTTGATATGGAAGGTGAAGGTATGGATATTCTCTATAGTCAATATATAGAATATGCCACAGCCTTTGATCCGCCGACTCGTGTGATGCAACGTCACAACTCGGGAATACCGTATTGATTTGAAGCGTAACTTGGATCTTCAAATCGGACCAAAAAAGATATCTTGCACAACTAGGCCCCATGTGGGACCTGTGTACCAAATTTCAGAAAGACCCATGAAATATTTCCTGAGAATTCAAGATAAAAATGTTTCAAGGGGAAATTCGGCCATATTGGATTTTTGAATCGGACCAAAAAAGGTATGTTACACAACTGGGTCACAAGGGGAATCTGTGTACCAAATTTGAGGAAGATCCATGCTGTACTTCTTGAGAAATCACGATAACAAAGTTTCATTGGGAAATCCAAGATGAGCGCCTGGTGGCCATATTGGATTTCGAATCGGACCGAAAAAGATATTTTGCACAACTAGACCCCAAGGGGAACCTATGTACGAAATTTGAGAAAGATCCCTGCAGCACTTCCTGAGAAATCACGATAACAAAATTTCATGGAAAAATCTAAGATGGCCGCCTGGTGGCCATATTGGATTTTCGATTCGGACCGAAAAAGGTATCTTGCACAGCTAGACCCTAAGGGGAATCTGTGTACCAAATTTAAGAAAGATCCATGCAGTACTTCCTGAGAAATGATGATAAAGTTTCATGGGGAAATCCAAGATGGCTGCCTGGTGGCCATATCGGATTTTCGAATTGGATCAGAAAAGTTATCTTGCACAACTACACCCCAAGGGGAACCTGTGTACCAAATTAGGGAAAGATCCATGCAGTACTTCCTGAGAAATGACGATAAAGTTTCATGGGGAAATCCAAGATGGCTGCCTGGTGGCCATATTGGATTTTCGAATCGGACCAGAAAAGGTATCTTGCACAACTAGACCCAAGGGGATCCTGTGTACCAAATTTGAGAAAGATCCATGAAGCAGTTCCTGAGAAATCGCGATAACAAGGTTTCATGAGAAAATCCAAGATGGCGGCCTTGTGGCCATATTGGATTTTCGAATCGGACGAGAAAAGGTATCTTGCACAACTAGACCCCAAGGGGAACCTGTGTACCAAATATGAGAAAGATCCCTGCAGTAGTTCCTGAGAAATCGCGGTAACAAGGTTTCATGGGGAAATCAAAGATGGCCGCCTTGTGGCCATATTGGATTTTAGATTCGGACCGAAAAAGGTATCTTGCACAACTAGACCCTAAGGGGAACCTGGGTACCAAATTTGAGAAAGATCCATGCAGTACTTCCTGAGAAATGACGATAAAGTTTCATGGGAAAATCCAAGATGGCTGCCTGGTGGCCTTATTGGATTTTCGAATCGGACCAGACAAGCTATCTTGCACAACTAGACCCCAAGGGGAACCTGTGTACCAAATTTGAGAAAGATCCATGCAGTACTTCCTGATGAATGACGATAACAATGTTTCATGGGGAAATCCAAGATGGCTGCCTGGTGGCCATATTGGATTTTCGAATCGGACTAAAAAAGGTATCTTGCACAACTAGACCCCAAGGGGAACCTGTGTACCAAATTTGAGAAAGATCCAAGCAGTAGTTCCTGAGAAATTGCGATAACAAGGTTTCATGGGGAAATCCAAGATGGTTGCCTGGTGGCCATATTGGATTTTCGAATCAGACCAGAAAAGGTATCTTGCACAACTAGACCCCAAGGGGAACCTGCAGACCAAATTTGAGAAAGATCCATGCAGTAGTTCCTGAGAAATCGCGATAACAAGGTTTCATAGGAAAATCCAAGATGGCTGCCTTGTGGCCATATTGAATTTTCGAATCGGACGAGAAAAGGTATCTTGCACAACTAGACCCCAAGGGGAACCTGTGTACCAAATTTGAGAAAGATCCATGCAGTAGTTCCTGAGAAATCACGGTAACAAGGTTTCATGGGGAAATCAAAGATGGCCGCCTTGTGGCCATATTGGATTTTCCATTCGGACCGAAAAAGGTATCTTGCACAACTAGACCCTAAGGGGAACCTGTGTACCAAATTTGAGAAAGATCTATGCAGTACTTCCTGAGAAATGACGATAACAAACTAAGTTTCCTGGGAAAATCCAAGATGGCTGCCTGGTGGCCTTATTGGATTTTCGAATCGGACCAGACAAGCTATCTTGCACAACTAGACACCAAGGGGAACCTGTGTACCAAATTTGAGAAAGATCCATGCAGTACTTCCTGATCAATGACGATAACAATGTTTCATGGGGAAATCCAAGATGGCTGCCTGGTGGCCATATTGGATTTTCGAATCGGACTAAAAAAGGTAGCTTGCACAACTAGACCCCAAGGGGAACCTGTGTACCAAATTTGAGAAAGATCCAAGCAGTAGTTCCTGAGAAATTGCGATAACAAGGTTTCATGGGGAAATCCAAGATGGTTGCCTGGTGGCCATATTGGATTTTCGAATCAGACCAGAAAAGGTATCTTGCACAACTAGACCCCAAGGGGAACCTGCAGACCAAATTTGAGAAAGATCCATGCAGTAGTTCCTGAGAAATCGCGATAACAAGGTTTCATGGGAAAATCCAAGATGGCTGCCTTGTGGCCATATTGAATTTTCGAATCGGACGAGAAAAGGTATCTTGCACAACTAGACCCCAAGGGGAACCTGTGTACCAAATTTGAGAAAGATCCATGCAGTAGTTCCTGAGAAATCACGGTAACAAGGTTTCATGGGGAAATCAAAGATGGCCGCCTTGTGGCCATATTGGATTTTCCATTCGGACCGAAAAAGGTATCTTGCACAACTAGACCCTAAGGGGAACCTGTGTACCAAATTTGAGAAAGATCTATGCAGTACTTCCTGAGAAATGACGATAACAAACTAAGTTTCCTGGGAAAATCCAAGATGGCTGCCTGGTGGCCTTATTGGATTTTCGAATCGGACCAGACAAGCTATCTTGCACAACTAGACACCAAGGGGAACCTGTGTACCAAATTTGAGAAAGATCCATGCAGTACTTCCTGATGAATGACGATAACAATGTTTCATGGGGAAATCCAAGATGGCTGCCTGGTGGCCATATTGGATTTTCGAATCGGACTAAAAAAGGTATCTTGCACAACTAGACCCAAGGGAACCTGTGTACCAAATTTGAAAGATCAACAGTAGTTCTGAGAAATTGCGATAACAAGGTTTCATGGGGAAATCCAAGATGGCTGCCTGGTGGCCATATTGGATTTTCGAATCGGACCCAGAAAAGGTATCTTGCACAACTAGACCCCAAGGGGAACCTGCATACCAAATTTGAGAAAGATCCATGCAGTAGTTCCTGAGAAATCGCGATAACAACGTTTCATGGGGAAATCCAAGATGGCTGCCTGGTGGCCATATTGGATTTTCGAATCGGACCAGAAAAGGTATATTGCACAACTAGACCTCAAGGGGAACCTGTGTACCAAATTTGAGAAAGATCCATGAAGCACTTCCTGAGAAATCGCGATAACAGGAATTGTTTACGGACGGACGGACGACGGACGAAAAGTGATTTGAACAGATTTCCATATCTGAAGAAATAATTGCTGGTCCCCTCGAATAACGAACGACGAACGGCGGTCTAACTTTATGAGCGTACAACAAAGGACCATTAGGCTTACAGTGATGATAATATTATGAAAATATTGCCTTGTTTTGAGGGGAATATGAAGTTTTGTTGCCCCGAGGATGTGCATATTGCACAGCCGAGGGGCAACGAAACTGCATATTCCCCTCACAACAAGGCAATAATTTCATTATTATATTTATCAACTTAACTCTGTGCTAATCTATTATCTCTCAAGCAAAATAATGTTTTATGTTTATTTTAGAAGAGCGCAATCCTACTGAGTTGATTGCTTTCAGTGAGTAATCGCCAGCAACATTATTTTTCATGCACGAGATTCCACTGATTCGGAGCTGCTTCACTACTATCGTGTAAATCTCGCAACGCACGTATAGTTGTTAGATGCCGCTTGTTAGTTACTCCAATAATGTGCTTGGGTACGATTCTACTTACAATTAAACATGTTAAATGGAGGGAAATAATTTATTTCTGCCGTGTTCTCCAGCTAAAATCAACTCGACGAACTGCTCCGTGATCGGCTGTTTGCAGCGCGACTGAGAGAAGAGGGCGACCTCTGTTGTAATTATCTCCCTTTAGTGTATATTCCATGGGGGGTGGAATATGCAGTTTTGTTGACCGGGGAATATGCAGTTTTATCTCATTACAATTAATATAGGCAGACACTCTAATAAATATAATAATGGCAAATAGTCCAGTCACCACTGATTAAAAATGTTTTCCATGCTGTAGCACCGGTTAGTGTACCTGTGCTGGGGACATTCATAAAGTTAGACCGCGATTCACAGTTCGTTATTCGAGGGGACCAACAATTATTTCTTCAGATGTGGAAATCTGTAAAAAAAATTATTGTGAGTACTTTGAACTCCAAACTCTGCATAGCAAGAGAGAATGTCATGCTGTATATCTTTGCATATTCATATCCCAAATCTGACGCCAGGGGCACTGCTAGAGGCGCTGCTATGAGTCGCTGAAGGACTGGTCCCCGCGAATAATGAACTGCGAGCTGCGAACCGCGGCCTGACTTTATGAACGTGTGCTGGGGCAATTGTTTTGTTTGCGGATTAATGTGAAAGAGGCGGATTAGGTGACTCCTCCACAGTGAGAGTTCTTGTATCATCTTGAGAATCCGTATCAACATACTCCGCACTTGAACATGTTGAAGGTTTGTCGTCAGTGTGAATTATCATGTGTCGCTTCAGATATTTTGGAGCGGAACAACTATAGTCACAAGTTGGACATTTGAATGGCTTATCTTCAGAGTGAGTCCTCATGTGAACATTCAGCTGGGCCTTTGTTTTGGATCCGTGCTCACACACTGAGCACTTGAAGGGTTTCTCTCCACTGTGAGTTCTTACATGTCGTGTAAGGTCATTTTTATCGGCACATCGATACACGCACACAGAACACTCGAAGGGCTTTTCTCCAGTGTGACTGCGTTGGTGTATTTTAAGACGACTTAATCTTGCACTCCTGTAACCACACACTGGGCACACGTAAGGTTTCTCTCCCGTGTGGCACCTCACGTGTCTTTTCAAATCTTCTTTCTCCACCGACCTGTACTCGCACTCCGAACACTTGAATGGCCTTTCCCCAGTGTGACTCCTCAGGTGTTTCTTGGACAGGTTAATTGTTGCCGACCTGTATCCACATATGTAACACTGGAAAGGCTTCTCGCCCGTATGAATTCTCATGTGCTCCATCAACCGATTATTATCAAGACATCTATAGTCACATTCTGAACACTTGAAATTCTTTTTCCTTACGTAAGTGTGTGTTCGAAGGTGTCTCCTGGTCTTTTCCTTGCTCGCAAAACAGGATCCACATACGGAACACATGAATGGTTTTCCACCAGTAGGGGCTGGCGTGTGTACATTCGGTAATATTCCCACTGGAGTTATCGAGTTTGACTGCGATTCCTCAGTTGGCCTCTGGATGGACTCAAGCTGGTTACCGTCTTCCTGGATATGACCAATTGCCTCGCCTTCCTTGTAAATCTAGCAATAAATAACACATTTCTTATTATATTAACAGGGTTTATACACTTACAGCAGGAAAAAAATCCAGGAGTTTTCCAGGACTTAAAAGTACAATAATTTAATTTTTCCAGGAGACTTTAGTACAAAAACTGAAAACAAAGATGAGCAAATTAATGACGATCAGGAACAAATGTTGGCACAGTAACGTGTGGCATCAGATCACTGGTTCTCAAAGAAGACAAAAGTGTAGTTCTCCCAAGAGGTTCCAAAAGTTTAACTTTATTTTTTCAGCATTTTCCAGAGACTTTCCAGGTTAGCAATTAAATTGCAGGAGTTTTAAGGGTTTTCCAGGAGTCGTATGAACCCTGTATATACATGTAGTAATGGTACAAGTAATTTGAGGCGATCATCAATGAATTGGAGCGATATGCAAGAGGTGGGAAAAATTGACGTCTGGCGACTAAAAAGCAACAATACAACTCCACAGGAAAGCATCCTCGGCTTCTCACATTCAGATCCGAGAATACGGTGGATTCTCGGACGTAGCCTTAGTATCTCAGCCGTGCTTTTATTGCAGTTGTTCATGGGGAGACTATGAAATTTCCACACGGCCCCTAGCACTGGCTTAAGCGGAATTAGATACACTATCTTGGGAGCTGTGATGACAGATCAGCTCAAACAAATAACTCATCTGACGTTCATGGATGAGCATCGCGGACGCCTGATGGAGTAAACGCCTCAACATGGGGAAACTTGGTAATGCAAGAATACGCAGAAAAACTAACCTGTAATGTCTGATGTCTTACAGCTTAATTTCTCACCAAAACCATAAACCTACATATATTTGTCCAATGACATGTACAGAGAGGCAGCCACCAACAGAATCCTACCATATACAGGTAATAAATTGAAGCGATATGCAAGAGGTTTGAAAAGTTGACATCTGGCGACTAAAAAGCAACCTATGACTCTACAGGAAAGCATCCTCAGCTCCTCACATTCAGATCCGAGAATACGGTGGATTCTCGGACGTAGCCTTAGTATCTCAGCCGCGCTGAAGACATACAGATAGGTCAACAATTCTATATTCTGGTCCATGGCCCCGCTTCTGAATAGGGTAGCTGTTGAATGTAGCCCCTTGTTTCATAGTATCACCACCTCCCTGTAACTTAGTGAAAAGGAAGACCTTCTTTGGCTGATTTTAATGTGATTTAGAAATTGAGATGATCTCGTGTTACTTTTTAATGGGAAGTCTCATTTGACGGCACATCACTTTGGCGCATTTATACATGAACATCTAGACAAGTAATTACCGCAATTTTTGTAATACACTGAAGAACGTTAGAACTATTAGGACTTTTGTTTTTACTGAACAACATATATTTTGTCAGAAAATAAGAAAGAACCTATACGTTTGACTGTGGACACTACAGTCTCGCTGCATTCGTCTTGAGAGACGTAACTTGGGAGATATTGGCGATTTTCTTTCTATTTATTCAATTCATGTAAATGTTGGAAACAAAAGTGCGTCAATCTGCCTTTTGGGCATTAATTCTAAGACAAATGGGAGCCTTTTTTATATTTTAGTGTGAGTCATGCTTGCTAGTTATCAGGAGGGAATCTCTCAGCTTACACATTGATCAACAATCAAGCCTTTACCTGCCAGGAGCTTTCAAAGGCACATGCGTCTTTGTCATCTGTAGTTATCTCCCCTGATCCCGAAGGGATGGATTCGGTCTGCGATACTTCATGTCCAGGTTTAAGGATCTGTGAATCTTCAATCTCCCGGCAGACTGAGACAGGTAGGTCTACTTCGTTGAATTCACGCTGCATGCTCTGACTTGAAATCTGAAAAGAAAATGTATCTAATTATCAGAATTTTTACCATGAGAAAGAACACATTCATGAAGAGAACTCCACTTGCAACCACCTCGCTGGGGGTCTAATAACACCCCAGCCACCAGTCAGATTTTTGGACCGGATTCGGGGCTTTCGCGCACATCGCCGGAAGTGACATTATATATAGTAAAATAGATGTTTACCGAACATTTGGATTACTTTCAAGTCCGCATGATACCTCTGTTGACCTAGCGTTAAAAATAATTATCTGGAGATTATTTTCCCTGTTTATATGGACAGAGCATATGAAAAGTAGTTCGCTCATGTGCAAGACTAAAGGAGTTGTTCGGCCGGATTCAAATTGAACCGTGCGTTGGTTGGTTTCTCCTATACGTCATAGCAACGTAGTAAAGGTCAACTTCCGCTATTGGTGGCAGGGATGGTAATGGAGCATGCGAAATGGAGCATGCGCTGTGGGGAGGATGCTCCACTTGATACAGGCCGGCAAAAACATGATGTACGACAATGCAGATGGGAGATGGATGCATGTGAAGCCTAGTAGCAATCATCAGCAAAAGCGATTAACATGTAATAATGAACAGCTCATGATGTTCCACCTATACACCAATGGTAGTGGTAGGCCTGAGCCACTGTATGCTATTAGGTTGAATAAAATTAGTCTCTGACTTTAAAGGCAAAAAGGCAAAGGCAAAAAAAAAAAAAAAGGATGAGTGAGAGAGGCTTTTCTTTTGCACAGACTAAATCTGTCCAAATTATCAGGCAAACTGATGCAGTACTAGTGTTATACAATTTGCAATATTTTTTCAACATCTATTTTCTGCAAATAAAACAAGGCATCAAACATGTCGAACAACTCTTATCACTCACATTATTTTGGCAAAACTTTGAGAGAGAAATATGTAAAATGAAACACATTTTTTTTATGTGGGCGATAGGAAGGTTGACGGGAGCTAAAAAAAATGATGCGATGTTGCCAGTGAAGCTACATGTAGAAAATTATTTTATTCAGCCTAATATTTTCAGCCTTCCCCAATTATCTTGGTTATCTTTCCCATATATCGTCTAGGCTAATACAGACGTACACGTCATCTATCACACTCACATAATACTTTCTTCCATTCTATCTCCCAAGCATCAAACAATATATTTGAAAGTTTGCTCTAATTGCAAACTGAAAATGAGTTGAACTGATGTTCGAAAAAAATCTTTCATATCATATCAAAAATAATGTGTGCCATTTTGGTATTATTCTTATATTTGATATCAAAAAATCAGTTTTGATATTGAAAAAATCTCTTTTTTTTGTATAAAATTTTTAATTATTTGTGATGTGAAAAATTCCTTTTTGATCCCCAAAAAAAAATTGTTCAATATCCAAAATAAACTTTTATTTTTGATATAAAAAAAAGAATTTGATATAAAAAAATGATTTTTTGATATCAAAAACAGATGGTTGATATAAAAAAGAACGAGAGATCCTGAAAGATCTTGGCGCCCACCATTGTCCGATAATTGTAAGCTAATGACTAGAGGATCTTTTTGTCCATTGTTACTAAGAACAAATGATTGATTTGTAATTTTGTTTACAGAATTTCGAATCTGAGCGAAGAAGATCGGAAAAGGGACACTGAAAAACACCAAAATATAATCTAAGTTTCAGGAGTTTCAAGATTTCTAGAAACTGTACTTATGTCGGTTGTTATAATACAAGAGAAATGAGCAAAGTTAGTCTGAAAGTGAATGTACATGTACGGAGGATCCTTCGCCTTTGTTTTGTAGTATTTTTTTTTTATTTTTTTTTTTTGCACGTGTCATCATTGGGTACTGGAAGCGAGGACCAATCTCTTTGACACTTTGGCATGAGCTATGAAACATACTTAAGATTTCATAATTAGGAACGAATGCTAATTCTGTTCTGTTTACTGGGCTAATTTGAGATATCTCTTTTAAGATACCGTGCTCGAAAATAGTAAGATGCCATGGTACAAGGGATCCGGTCCGCGCAGTAATGTTGAAACTTCAAAAGTGCTTGAATCCTGATTATCTCCCTTGGATCGAAACATGCAGTAGTCTACAGTTGTCGAGTTGTGACGTTGAGTCACAAGAGTGACGTCCCTTCATGTAGCCGACCCGCCGGCAGACGAAAGGGTGGAGCAGTTCACTTGCTACTGCATGGACTAAAGAAAGCTGATTTAAAATTTGAAGAAATACATTTTAATTCCGAATTATTTGAACTCCTTGATATGGAAGGTGAAGGTATGGATATTCTCTATAGTCAATATATAGAATATGCCCCACCGTTTGATCCGCCGACTCTTGTGATGGAACTTCACAACTCGAGAATACCAAATTAATTTGAAGCGTAACTTGGATTTTCGATCGGACCAAAAAAGGTATCTTGCACTACTAGGCCCCATGTGGGACCTGTGTACCAAATTTCAGAAAGATCCATGAAATATTTCCTGAGAATTCACTGTAACAATGTTTCAAGGGGAAATTCAAGATGGTCGCCTTGTGGCCATATTGGATTTTCGATTCGGACCGAAAAAGGTATCTTGCACAACTAGACCCTAAGGGGAACCTGTGTACCAAAATTGAGAAAATCCATGCAGTAGTTCCTGAGAAATGATGATAAAGTTTCATGGGAAAATCCAAGATGGCTGCCTGGTGGCCATACTGGATTTTCAAATCGTACCAGGAAAGGTATCTTGCACAACTAGATCCCAAGGGGAACTTGTGTACCAAATTTGAGAAAGATCCATGCAGTAGTTCCTGAGAAATCGCGATAACAAGGTTTCATGGGGTAATCCAAGATGGCTGCCTGGTGGCCATATTGGATTTTCGAATCGGACCAAAAAAGGTATCTTGCACAACTAGACCCCAAGGGGAACCTGTGTACCAAATTTGAGAAAGATCCATGCAGTAGTTCCTGAGAAATCGCGATAACAAGGTTTCATGGGGAAATCCAAGATGGCTGCCTGGTGGCCATATTGGATTTTCGGATCGGACCAAAAAGGTTTCTTGCACAACTAGACCCCAAGGGGAACCTGTGTACCAAATTTGAGAAAGATCCATGCAGTAGTTCCTGAGAAATCGCGATAACAAGGTTTCAGAAATCCAAGATGGCTGCCTGGTGGCCATATTGGATTTTCGAATCGGACCGAAAAAGGTTATCTTGCACAACTAGACCCCAAGGGGAACCTGTGTACCAAATTTGAGAAAGATCCATGCAGTAGTTCCTGAGAAATCGTGATAACAAGGTTTCATGGGGAAATCCAAGATGGCTGCCTGGTGGCCATATTGGATTTTCGGATCGGACCAAAAAAGGTTTCTTACACAACTAGACCCCAAGGGGAACCTGTGTACCAAATTTGGGAAAGACCCATGCAGTAGTTCCCAAGAAATCGCGATAACAAGGTTTCATGGGGAAATCCAAGATGGCTGCCTGGCGGCCATATTGGATTTTCGAATTGGACCAAAAAAGGTATTTGGCACAACTAGACCCCTAGGGGAACCTGTGTACCAAATTTGAGAAAGATCCATGAAGTAGTTCCTGAGAAATGGCGATAACAAGAATTGTTTACGGACGGACTGACTGACGGACGGACGACGGACCACGGACGAAAAGTGATTTGAACAGCCCACCATCTGGTGATGGTGGGCTAAAAAGAAAAAATAGATACCAAAGTGTCTTGCCATAGAATAGGATTACCTGGCTGTCAGATTTACAGAATTAAAAATTTTACAACTATGCAAACTAAACTTATACTCTTGCCTTCTGATGGCTCATAAATTTTTTCACCACCCAGACCTGCTACCATCAAAATTCCGTTTCTACTTCATTAAGCAATCCGATGTACATTTTTACCGAACTAGGGGACAATTTTTAAATTTATATCGCCCGATCTATCGATCAAATCTATCATTTTATACCCTCAAAATAAAAGGACCTCGTGAGTGGAACATACTACCTCCTTCAATTAAAAGCATCAATTCTATTTCTCTCTTTAAATCAAAACTCAAGACATACCTTATCGATAACTGACATGTATTACATAGTTGCATGGATACTCGTATATAACTGACATAATGCCTTGCTTATATTTCATTTTATGAAAATGTTCTGGTGTATCTTGCCATATTTAGTCTTATTTTGGGATAGAACAAGCCCTTATGGGCTTTATTCCCGCCAATTCTGCTCATACGGCTAATAGTACCAGTGTCTAATCTTTTTTTTTCTTTCTTTATTTTCTTCTTATTGTTACTGATAGTCACTGGTGTACACCTTCATTATTTGGTGAATAAATTTCAATTCAATTCAATTTATGGTCTTTTGCTTACACTGTCAAACTTGATATCTCAATATCACTTAAGCTTACCTCTTCTGGCATGTCTGGCGGTTCTTGTTTGATGGTTATATCTGTTATTGGGTCGTTAATCACTCCGTATTCGTTAACCATGGCTACTGCTTCAGTTTTCGTTGGTACAACAGTCAGGTCTGCTGGGAACTCGAAATGAATTTTCGCCGTGTCCATACATTCCTCTTTAACAGATACGTCTTTCCATGCAAGTTGGACTACTGGGGTAGAATCCTGCTCAAGAGAGTTAAAAATAAGTATTACGAATATGTGGATAGGTGGTTATGACCTGGCATCACAATTTAGTGATACAACAAATATAAGCTTACGCTTAATGAAGAATGGCGAAGAATTTTCACGAAACGTGCAGTTTTTAATAACCCTAAGGCTCATACAAACAAATGAAATCACTAAGCAAACGGAACAGTTAATGCACTGAATAATTTACCATCTCTAGGACTGTAAACTTATACGTCTACACATTAAATGAAGTTCAACATATACATCCCACGTTTCAAGGGCTAGTGGCCAGAGGTGTGTTATTGTATAATGGTGGTTGACAATTTAAAAAGATTTCATATCAATGTGATATTTTGATCCATTGTGAATAATGTGGTGGGGGAGGGGGGGGGATACATGTATGAGCTTACACCCAATTTCATCTGGTCTTTTGAAGGTGATATGCACAGTTTTTGCCTATATGCATATATCGGCTTTATTTTCCCAAGTCGGTATCTAAAACAATAATATATGACAAATTTTTGCATTTCACCACAAAAATGACCAGTGAGAGGATGTTATAGAAATATTGCACAGTACCCTTTCATCTTTGTTTGCTTCCAACAACTGGGGATGTTTTGGTGGGCAGTTTGATTCTGGTTTACACACTCTTCCATGTCTTCCATCACCATGACTAATCTCAAGCATTGCAGGTGACGTCTTTGGCAAAATTTTCCGATACTGTGGTGTGGGTATTTCATCAAAACGTTTTGTACTCGGAATCACAGTGTTACCGGCAATACGTTTTGCTCTTGGAGTCACATTGTTACCGACAATAGCAACATATGTTGCCACATTAGCCCCCTGAGTACCTGGCGAATGTAGCTCTGTCAGTATGCTGATAAGGCCTTTCCGTTCCGTGTTGAGTTTTTCGCCAAAAGATGAAATCCGTTTGTCCAGTCGTTGAATTTTCAAAAGTTTATGCTGGCACGGCATGCACAAAAACTCACTACCACCATCACCGGCATGACAGGGCTTGTCGACAATCAGTTCCACTATGTCTAGCACCTGCGTTTGAGACGAAGCAAACAACAGCCGTCTAAAGCTCGTTTTGACGACATCTTTACAAATCCTGCAGTAAGGCGTGTCATGCCCGATTACTCGCAGTTCATTTCCTCTGTCTGTTAAATGTAGATCTGTCAGCATTTTGATAAGGCCGGTTCGTTCTGCCTTCAGTTGTTCACCAAAGGTTGCGATTTGCCTGCCCAGTTTATCAATTTTTACAAGTTTATTCTGACACGGCAGGCACAAAAACTCGCTACCACCATCACCAGCATGACAGGTCTTACCAATGATAACTCCAACTATGTCTAGCAGGCGCGTTTGAGATGACGCGAACAATAGCCGTCTACAGCTTGTTTTGACGGCGATTTTACAAATCCTACAGGCGGCCATGTTACATTGTATGCCAGCTTACTTTTAACTCTGTCCCAGATCGTTTTCAACACGACAGCATCGCGGAGATTTTGGGTGCACATGAAAATTGATGAATTTCACCTTGCTGTCTTTTAACACAGAGATACGTTCACCTTCAAAGAAATCAGTTGCCAACTGACGATACTTGATGGCATGAATAACGGAATAAGCGCTAAACATTGTAATTATTTTTCTGAACCAAACTGGCCCAGGCGAGATTTGTTTGGACTGGGATCGCGTAGATGGACGAGAGTTCGTTCGAAGACCTATCCACCTCCACAAGACAACCACAGTCTGCAGCTATATGGAGTACAGTCGATGTGGTGAAGGGTCCAGTTTTCAACATCAGGTGAAGTTTCGAGTCTCCCACAAGAACAGAGTAAGAACACAGTGAAATGAATTATACATAGGCAGATGTCTAAACGCTCCAGCTTTCGAAATACAATGAATACCGGTACGAATACATACTGGTACTATCTGAGTTTGACGTTATCATATTCCCGTAACCCGTATTGATTCACAATATTTTTTGTGGATTTCTCACAAACGCGCGGCTAATTTAATCTACCATCAAAAATTCGGACTTGTAATCGATGCGAAAAAACGATAATTTTTACTCACAAATGAGTATACGTAGTCATGCAACTAAGCGTTCTACGTCGGACCGATGATTGTTCCGCCAGAAACAATTTACATGTTGGATCAAGATTATAGAAAAGATACGATACGATAAGAATTTATAACAAAAATTGCACCATACAATGGTTAAAGCGTGCGTACAAGGATGCACAATACAATAAAATATAGACATTCAAAAGTGGCACAGGACAGTAATTTAAAGAAAATTAGCCGCATAGACTGTATAGAAAAACAATATTCGAATAAGGCATTTTACCCAGACATTGGCTGTCCATATACACAATTTCGCGTAAATAATGTAAATCTTTGACGAACTAAAATTATACTTTCATATTGTTGAAGAACTGTGATAAATGTGATTCGACTGAAGTTAGGAAAAATGTCAAACATTGTGTTTTGTGCATTAGGAAGGGAACAAGCCTGATCCCCATTTTCCAATTGGTGTTCAAATAAAACAGTGACTGGATTTACTTTAGGTATTCGAATGGCCCGGTTGGGGGTATGGGGTCACAGTTAATTTAATTGGACGAATTGCGCACGCATTGAAATCTCCTGTATCCGTGTATAAAACCATTGTACGTGTGGTCATTCTAATAGCCCCAATGTGGCCCAACAGACTTTGGTTTCCAGACTTGATCAGTCTGACAACAGACTATCCGAGAGAGCTGACATCATGGGACAGACTTCTACAGCAAGTCACGTCGGGAATTGCTCACCAATTGCTTTCGAGAGAACACTCCGAGTGGAGGGGTTTTCTAAGGAAGCTGCTAGACGGGCGACTCAAGGAAACCGAGAATCCACCAATAAACCATGTAAGCTGCCTCAGAGAAAATGGAAATTGTTGTCTGAATGGTGTCAGTCTCGGGATTTCAATCCCAGCTTTGCCACTATTCCCCAAGTTGTGGATTTCTTGATCTATTTGGATATAGATCTCAGTCTAGTACCTTCCACCATCGAATGTTATAGGTCTGCTATTAGCAACGTTTTTGAAGATCACAACTAGGACAGAGCATGAGCGGCGGAACCGCCCCGACCACATGTATTGTAACTTACATATATTTGGGTCTACGTACAGCGCCATCGACTATACACTTTTTAAATGTCCTGATGGCGCTACTGACCTGTAATATCCAACCGTCAGCATTATTATTAATATGTGCAGATGGCGCTGCTGACCTGTATATTTAACCGTCAACATCACCATCTGTACATTTTATGCGTACAGGCGAATAAATCTATAGGCCAATAATCACCATTTAGTCTTGGAATCTCATCGATAAATCTTGAGCGTTATCTTCTCTCCAGCGTTTACGAGCGGTTTCCCGGACGTTTCAGTGTTTCGTAGAAATTTTTACACTTCTGTTAACAGTCTGATCTTTTCTTATCTTTTTCTTCTGTCTTCAGTCTGACAATGTCAATTCTGAAATATTTTTCAGAACCCTCTGTCGACGTCGGCGGTGATGACGGGAATCTTTTAGTGAAACTTGATTTGCAGTGATAAATAGACTTTGTAAATGTTTTATTATAACCCACATTTTCAACATTTTATCGAGCATTAATATGGTATTTTATGTGCCGG
Organism: Hanleya hanleyi; assembly: GCA_036873755.1. Taxonomy (NCBI): domain Eukaryota; kingdom Metazoa; phylum Mollusca; class Polyplacophora; order Lepidopleurida; family Hanleyidae; genus Hanleya; species Hanleya hanleyi. The sequence goes on along the minus strand of JAVTVY010021135.1, from coordinate 29,228 downwards.
AAATAGCTCAGAATGCATCTCCCGCAATCTAGGACCCCGGAGCTTCCGGGGCCTACGCGGCCCCTGGACCTTCGCCTAATTATGCTGTGATCGTTGGTCGGGGCAATCTGATATCGCTTCCACCGCCCATGCAGAGCTAGGACAAGATGCACGAGTGTGACTGTCTGCCGTTATACGTAATATGCAGAGACGGTATATAGTGGCAGCTTCTAGTCGTCCCAAATGGGACCTTAACGTAGTGTTAAGGGTCTTATCACAGCCTCCTTTTGAGCCCATGTATATAGCATATCTGGCAGATTTAACACACAAAACTGCATTTTTGACTGCCTTAGCTACGGCAGTCAGAGTATCTGATATTCATGCTCTAGATCGTAAATCACTGGAGCATTCGGATGGTTGGTCAGAGATACTCCTCTGTCCAGTCCCAGAATTTCTGGCAAAGAACCAGCGTGAGTGTGATGGTTCTATGGAAGAAAGAAAATTTGTCATCAGGGCTTTGTCCCCCATTTTATCGGCAGAGATGGCAGAGGAGAGGGTTTTATGTCCCATGCGGGAACTGCGGCACTACCTCTTTCGCACAGATCCGAAAAGAGGTAATTGAACATTCCTCTTCCTGCCGGTAAAGGATTTTTGACAAAGATATCACGAAGAATACTGTGTCTTCTTGGCCGAAGAAAACCATCCGGTGAGCGTATTATATTTTTTATATTTTTATGTACATTTATTGCCACAAACAGATGCCAACAGAGATGATACAGTGAAAACACACCACCATCAGGTAGAAAACATACAATATCACACATGAACCCATGTATATCGTTCTAAGATTAGTTTCAAGGGCCAAAATACGTAATAGAATTTAAAAAAAAATGAAAATAAAAATACACAAAGAATAATAATAATAATAAAAAAAAACAATATCTCGACGCTTGTACAAATCATTTGTTTCGGAATAACATCAGACAGACGTTCGCATAGAAGAGCGAGGGAACAAAACACATCAGTTAAGTAGCTTCAGCCACAGACGCCACTCTTTTTCAAACTGTTTAATTGTTTCGTGCTTCATAGCAATGGACTGTTCTATATTTAAAAATTCTTTGATGACATGCTGCAACCCATAAAGATGTAAGGTTTTCCCTTGGCATCTACACTTATAAATATAATATTTTGCCAACAGCAGAATGAAATTAAGTGGTTTATAATAGGCTTTATTCTTAGTTATTCCGAATAGAATTTCATTTTTAGAGACATTGATAAGAATGTTTATTTTTGAGTAAATCCATTTTCTAAAAGACTCCAATAGATTATCTACTATTATGCATCCACCAAATATATGTTGAATAGTTTCAGTCTGCTGGTGACAAAAGGAGCATTTATCATCATTCCTAATTCCCATTTGTAGCAACAGTTTATTTGTGGCTAGGATATGATGATTGATCCTATACTGTAGCCACTGCAATTTTGTGTTCTTACAGCATTTGAAGGGCAGCTGATATATGTTTTTCCATTTATGGGGTGATATAGTTTCGTATTTTTCTTGACTTTTAGGGGTAGTGTTTTTCAACAGAGAAATATAAATGTCTTAACAACCTGTCGGGTGTCTCAATATGATGCGGAGTTTGCTTGGAATATATAGATTATAAGCCCTGTGTGGTACTGGTTGCAAATTGCAGTGGCTAAAGTAAGTTTTTATTGCATTGCAGACGCCCCAGTATTCTAAAAAAATTGTTTTAACTTCAATTTTTTTCTTCAAAAGTTATGTAATCTATAAAGTTACCGTCCTCATCAATCAGGTCACCAATAAAGTGCACACCACGTTTATACCATTTTTTGTAGAAAATGCTCTGTGTATTCACTTTAATAAATTTGGTTAACCAAATATTTGTATAGTATAGATCCTCGGGCGTGAGCGGACGGAAGTTTTCATTAACATTTCTCCAAGCACGAAGTACGTCAGCCCAAAATAGGTTAGTACATTGATCGCTCATATGAGTTAGATAGTCATCTCCTTTATAAACAAGATCATGAATAGTAGATATCGATATTTCAAACAACTCCTTGTACTGACTTTCCTGTGACAGTAGTCTACGGATCCAGGTTGTTTTAAGAGCCGCTATGAAATGTTGCAAATTAGTCATTTTTAACCCCCCATTCTCGTAGTCTTGGCAAAGAATGTCTTGTTTTGATTGCCAAATAAACGAGTAAAATAAAGAATTAAGTTTTTTTACGTAGTCATTTGGAGGATTTGGGAGGGCAATAAATAGGTGTTTGAGTTTTATATAATCTTTGTTTTTAATACTGTAATTCTTCCTAGTGGTGTCAACCTTCGTTTTGACCATTGATCTAGTTCTAACTGTATTTCCTTTACTCTTTGTCATAATTCAGCGAAATCATCGAATCCAAGTTACAAGAAAATAATATTCCGAGATGAGTAAAGTTAGACTGTTCCCAGTTAAGCTTATATCTGTGATTAAATGTCTCTCCTCCAATTTTTTTGCATCCTATCCACATAGATCTTGTTTTTGTGATATTTAGTTTCAAACCTGAAAGTAAGGCGTATGTATCTAAAGTTAACAGTGCTTCCTTTAGTGAATTTTCAGAACCGTCGAGAAGTAATGCTGTGTCGTCTGCGTACTGTGAAATCTTAAATTCGCTGTTTCCTATTTTTATTCCCTTTATGTTTGTATTGCCCTTAATCATTATTGATAAAATTTCGGCACATAGCAGAAAGATATAAGGTGACAGAGGGTCCCCTTGTCTGCATCCTCTGGATATCTCAAAAAACCTGGAGAGGAAACCACTCTGCATCACCGCGGACTTGGCTTTTTTGTAAAAAACAGATATCCATGTTTTAAGCGATTTTCCAAAGTTGAATATGCCCAATACCTGATTAATAAAAGACCAAGAAACCGAGTCAAACGCTTTCTCGAAGTCAATGAGGAGAAGAAGACCGGGTATATTATTGCGTTCTGTGCATTCCATTATGTCATAAATTAATCGTGTATTCTCACCGATATACCTACCGCTCATAAACCCAGACTGGCTCTCTGATATCAGTTTGTTTAATACAGACTTTATTCTTGTAGCTATACATCCCGATGCAATTTTGTACGTGCAGTTTAATAATGTGATCGGTCTCCAATTTTGTAAGTATTGTTTAGGCTTTTCGGCCTTTGGTAAGCAAATTATTATCCCCTCTTTCTGTGTCGCAGCCAATTCTCCCTTTCTATACCCATCATTAACTGATCTGGTAATGAAGCTGCCTATATCTTTATAGAAAAATTTGAAAAATTCTGCAGTAAAACCATCCGTCCCGGGGCTACGATTATTTTTCATTCGTTTCAAGCTATTTAACACTTCTACCTCTGAAATATCCCCCTCTTATGTAAGTTGTTCCTCGTCTGTTAGGCGGACACAATCCATGTTTTGTAATTCACTTTGTATGCTATATTCTTCAAAATCTTTGTTTGTATATAGATTGTTATAAAAAGTCTTAGCTTCGGCAAGAATCTCTGACTGACCTGTAATAAATTGCCCGTTGTCTTTTTCTATTTTTGGTATAGTTTTATTTGTAAAATTTCTTGATTCTAAACTACAAAAATATCTAGTGGGTTTCTTTTGACAAAGATCTCACGAAGAATACTGTTTCTTCTTGGCTGAAGAAAACCATCCGGTGAGCGTATTATATAGCTGGAGATAGTTATTTCAAAATGTTCAAAGTTATACAGCGCACGAGATCCGGGCACTCTCTTCTTCCTGGCCCCTCTGGAAGAATATTTCAGTAGAGCAAATTCTGTCAACTTGCTGTAGGCGATCTAATTCCATGTTTATATCTCATTACCTAAGAGATTTATCTGCCATATCAGGAGAGCTGTCCACTTTGGGACCCCTGGTTATGGCACTACAGAGAATTTGAGATGGTGGGTAGCTCAGGATATTGTCTGCGAGTCTAAAATCATCTCAACCATGTAATCTTGCCGTCATCATCACTGGGACCATCCTCGCGATAGGTTACGATCGATACACTGGCTTGGTTAGTAACCGATAGCAGTTCTGGATATAAATAGCTCGACGGGTTGCCACTAAACCAAACCAATCAGTAAGCGCGCTGAATCAGCTCATCAGGCCAATCCGAGGCGAGGTTTGAGCTCTGACTGTTATAAATTTCATGGCCGGCCAGACTACCTTTGAAATCGACATCGAGTGTCAAAGCGAAAACCGCAGGCTTCAGATACCAACGCGCTTACTCAAAACAACCGCTGGGATGAAATGTACGAGATTGTGTAATAGACGCAGCGACTCGAGAACTCATCCGAATCACTAAAAAGAATCACTGCGAAGATTTAGGGATTACCTGGACTTGTGCAGATGCACTGGGACTAAAACATGAAGATAAAGATATAAAGACGTCGTCACCATTTGATTTTCTGCTCGCGGGAGGAGGGGGGGGGGAGCATGCAAATAGGTTCAAAACGGCGTACAACGATGACGTAATAATCTATAAATAGAACAGGGTTTTCCCAGCAAACCCCCAAAACATTTACCTTGACATAAGCGATGACCTATAAAACAGGGTTTTCCCCAGAAAATTCTCCCGACACAATTCTGGGGTAGAAGGAAAATCCACTGGACATTCCCCATTCAGAGCCATACATGCAGCGAGACATCAGAGGGTGGTTACAGACTGAGGCTAATGGTTTACAAACGGCCTAATATGACCACTGACTCACCCACTCGCTCACTCACTCACGGACGTCTCTGCGTTAAGGCGGGCGTTTGGCACGCCTCACTGACTCATTCACTCACTCAAACACTTTGTACCTAGGAGGGGGAGATAACCAGAGTTCAGATATTCAGAGCAGACATATATCTTCAAGGTTCACGAGTCGCTCTTATGGGTTAGTGTTTAGGGCTATAGCCATGTCTCAATGACGCCCCGAGCGACGCTGCACTTTGTCTACTACTAATGACGTCACAGTCATGTGGACATCAACCGAGTCGTATTCTACGAGAGCTTCAAGATAACACCCCATACGCCCAACTTGGGCCACGAATGGTCCATCTCTACCCCAAACACGTGCACGTTCCTGTGCACCTCAAACATGCCGGATTTCGCTACTACTCCTACTGATGACGTCAACAATGACGTCACAGATGACACGGACAACCCTCAAGTCGTGGTATACACCACGAGATCTTCAACATGAAACCCTACACTCCATATTTGGATGAGATATAACCCCTCAATCGCTGAAATATGCTCCTGCGCACTCCAAAATGCCCACTCTCGCTACTACTCCTCGACTGCGCATGCACATCATGAAGTCACTGCTCATCCAAACCACACCAATCGTCCTCTACCCATCAAGCGCTTCAATGTGACATCCTCCCCGATGCCGTAGGCCCACTACGGGCTCACCTCGATCACAAAACGTCAATTCCCATACCTCTCCACCATAGTCTCTGACTGTATGGTTTACGCCTCGTTTACACCCACATTTTATCTATGCCTATAACATTAATCTTCATTTTATCCAGCCAATTTATACGTTCCCACTTCGAACCTGCCTTGATTTATCTGACCCCTTCAGCGTTCAAAATCCGAGGTGTAAATTTCACCAGCTAACGACAGAAGAACCAATCAGAACGTACACATCGATTGCGAGTGAAGTCACATAGAGTGACATCATCCTCTATTTGAGGCGTCCTTCCTCCTAATATGATGCCCACTAATTAGGTCAGCCAATCAATAACGCTCTTGTTCGACCCATTTCGAATTTCAAATGTTTTCGAGGTCAGTGTCGTCTCGTGTCTATTTATAAGTTATTTGAACATTGAAGGGGTCCAGATATATCAAGGGAAGTTCGAAGTGGGAACGTAGAAATTGGACGGATAAAATGAAGATGATAACATTATCCACCGCTCCAATTCCCCCACCCCCGCCATACGTTTAACATTACCGCCATTGTTTTCCCTATACCTTTAACATTACCGTCATTCACGCCTCATTCCCCTATACTTATAGCATGACCCTTCGGAAGTCACTTTTGACCTTCACATGACCTTTGATCTCCACACGACCTTTGACCCGTTTTTTGCTCCGCATTTCCCGCTCCATCTCTCCATACGTAAAACATTACCCAATGTTGACTCCGCATTTACGCCTCATTTCCATATACCTTAAACATTACCTCCGCAATTTATACGACCGAATTTAGCCTTTCTATACTACTGGCATGGTGTTCCATGATTTTTCTGAGACGAGGCCCACTTTTCGCATCTCTTATATCATATCTCACGCATAGAACAATTCCGTCTGAATAATATAATCTTTGGTGTACTAAAATTATATTTTCATTGCTGAAGAAGTGTGCAAAATTTGATCCGACTAAAGCTAGGGAAAATATCAAACATTATGTTTTTGAACGAGCCTGATCCCCATTTGTTCCCATTTGTGTTCAGATAATATCCTAATAGATGAAATGTATTGTGCTTGATTTTTCGTTATATTAAGGGGCTGTCGAATATTCAAAGTTCGGCACACACTACTATCTGATTTCGCGATATGGCCAACGATCACATGACACGGAGCAGAAAATTAGTGTGGAATATATCAGATTTGAGTTCTGTCAGTCGTGTGCTCGGAGGCACACCGCGAGACACTCAGGTCAGCTTGAGGCAAGTTTTAGATGAGGTCGGTCAGATATCAGGATGTTCCTTTCCTCGCATCCTTAATACTAGGCAGTATTCATTTCTCCAAATGAATTTCCAAGTGCATTTACGGGGTATAACAATCTGATTAAAACTCAGACTTTATAACCGCTCCTCTTTCGGACATGTCGCTAATTAAGATCTGGACAATCCCTATAACAAATCCGTCAGATGAACATGAGACGCCGCGTAGCATAGCGTGTTGGTTTCTCTCCTAATATTAGCGTTGTTGTTGCGATGCAGTTATGAACTGATTTTATGAAACAAAATCATCGTACCTATATATCCAGCAGTGTAAGAAATATCCCTTGATCTGTTCACCTGGTCTGTCATTGAAGAGAGCAACGGGGAGCAAATAATAATCTTCGGTGATTGCTCATGGACTGGAGTCGAGAGGAAGAACTCCTTTGCCTGTCGAAGTTGGAATGTGATTGGTCGTCAGTCTGACATGCACGACAGATTTAATATAGGGACTGTCCCAGATCTTAATTAGCGACATGTCAGATAGAGGAGCGGTTATTAAGACTGAGTTTTAATCAGATTGGGGGTATAATATATCGTTTTGAAGAAAATTACGTTTACCTTCTGCACACATTTATATCTTTTCTTTAATCCATTTGGCCTGTTCCTTTTGGGAACTGTCCAGGCATGTGGGTAGGGGGTGGGGCTTTTCGACCCCCTAAATATTTATCTTACCCCTTGAGTTTGGGGGCTGAAACTTACCACACTATACCCTTAGGCTAATCTCTTTGAGACAATGTAATCATCTCTGATATTTGTTTCAAAAAAGGCATTTTTGGTCGATTTTTATATTTTTATATTGATGTCATTTCCTCGCAAAAACTGTATGATAAATTAGTCAATAATAGTCTGAGGTAAAATAAAATAGTTTTTTGCCCACTTTTCCACGTACAAAAGCAGACAGGTTGAAGAAAATTGACGAAAACATCTCTTTTCTTTACCCCCACAAGGCCAAAATTTTGAATTTACCCATGATCCTCTGTTCGGGCCCCAAATGACCCCAAAATGATAAGCTACAAAGCCACGGAGTGTCGGCCCTCGTTTAGTCATCGTTTATTTTGTATGTTGATGGTCTAATCTGAATGTAACCTACCTGTTGTCGAAATACGTTATTTTCCCATTTGTCGGACATATGCTGAAACGATTTTTTTTCTGAAAAAATGTCTATACAAACACAAGGACAACTAATTTTGATATATTGTATATCTGAAATGACTTTTCCGAATGGAAATATATATTGTACTTACAACGGAACACACAACAAAATGACTAGAAAAACTGTACATAGTGATGAAGTACATGTAGGCTACCATCAGGCGGGCGAAATACAGACTATCGATGATAGTATTCAAACATGAAGGCCCAACTCAAATGCGACTGTAGTAGGTTTGTTTTAATATGAAACTTGAAAATGGCAAAATCTCACAATTTGCATAATGCAATACATGTGCACAATCCATCCTCTCTAAAACCAGGGGTGAATCGTGTTCACGTACCAAAATTTAAGTCGAGGTCAAGGAACACTCTCACTTCAAAATCAGGAAATCATTATTTATGCGCCTATGGATACATTAAGGGGAGATAACGTGTACAAACTGTAGGTCACAGTTCAAGGTTTTGGTGATCACAGAATCATGAAATCATCAATAATCGATTTTTTTTGGTGACAGTATACATTAGAGGAAGACGATGTGTCGCGTATCCTAATTTAGGTCGTCAAAGGTCAAGGTTGCTGGGACTCCAAAATCAAGAGATTGCTAACAATCATGATTTTATTGTGCCGATAGATACACTAAGAGGGGACGAGGTGTCATGCACAAACAAATAGTTCAAGGTCAATGTGACCCCAAAATCAGAAAATCATTAAAAATCGATTTTATTTGGTGTTAGAGGATACAGGATGGTCGATGTCTTGCGCCGGCGCATATTGAAGTCTAATGACCATGTATTTTTTGATGGGTAAAATGGTCCCAGGTCAGGTACAATGCAGAAGTTTACAAAAATAAAATACTTCCACTACAAAAAATTGTTCAATTGGCATGAAGTTCAGTTTTATATTGTATACTCAGAAAAGTTTCAAGGCACGGAGTCTCATGATTCTCGAACAACAGGATCGTAAAGTAGTGCAATTGCGCAAAATAGTTTATTCTAAGGTGAAAACAATTACTATTGTTCTCTGTAAACACATGAAGATAAACGATAACCAGAATCAGATTTGGTCTACGACTACATATTGGAATAGCGAGTATGCTGTATCAAGATGGTTCTGGTTATCGTTTATCTTCATATGTTAAAAGAAAGAAATATGAGGTGTTTTCGCCTCAAAATTGGCGATTTTGCACGAATGCACTATTTCACGGTCCTTTTATTCGAGAATGACGAGACTCAGTGCCTTGAAACTTTTCTGAGTATACAATATAATATTGTACTTCATGCCAACTGAACAATTTCTCGTATATGTAATATTTTATTTTTGGCACTTCTATCGCACCTGTTCTGGGGGCCATTTACCCATCTAAGCATACGTGATCCTTTAGCTCTTACATGTACTAACAATTATTTTAAAACATTTGCACCAGATCTCAATTTTAGAAATTACTATCAAATATTGCAATGGGGAATAAATAGGAGGCTTTCGTTATGCCCCGTTAGCGATTATATATTCAAAGTTTCTAGTTCAGGACCAAATGTAGATGTGCTTTTTCATGCCCACTAGTTTTGGCAGGATACTGAAAATGTGAAATATAATTGCTACTTGGACACGCTATTCACAGGTACTGGACAAAATGGCAACCGGGCAATCGAACAAAATGACAAACGGAGAAAATGAAAATTAAACAAAATTGCAACGGACAAAATGACAATATTAACAAGAGCCCAAGGGGCTTCAATATACGCCCGTATATCTGGAATTACATTGGTCCAAATTTCAAGGTTGTTTACTAGCCTTGATTCCAATTGGTAGCTATCAATCCAGAGAAAGGTCTACAATTTCGTGCTTCCGACAATGTAACATATATCACATCTTAGACTGAATGATAAACTAATATGAGCTTAACTCTTGGTAACAAATTGACCTTGAATCAAGAGTCAAGAGTTCAAATATCCAATACTGAAATCGACAATAGTCAAACACAAGAAAATAGTAGTTTTCCTGGAAATGGATTCCTTTTAGGCGAGAGAATTTTTCATGAACAGGGCTGCACGAATTGCGTGAACAGATTTGGTTACGCAATTTTCATTATGCCTAACCCATTTTCTGTTCACTTGAATTATGGATATTAACCTGTATACAATAGTGATGGGTTATGCAAATCAGAGAAGGGTTACCCAAAAATTTTTAGCGTAACCCATATTTGGGTTAAGCAGAATTTTAAATTTGTGCAGTCCTGATGAAGGAAGAAGAAAGTGATGAAGTAAATATTTGTTCTTGAGTTAATAAACAGGTATGAAGTTCATGAATGACCCCTTTCCCCGTTAAATTAGTAAATGTGTGGTTTTAATTCCACAACAGTTTAACTAAATGCACCTGTTTCAAACAGGGGAGACAACTCCACAGGACAAATGCCATGTACATGTATGGGAGAGAACTCTGAATATTCCAACCTACATATTACAAGCGTCTAGTCCGTCATCCATAATTCAGCCGTCGTCCATTAGAGAATATCCGCGTCCATAATCCAAAGACCTTTTCCATATTCCATATAACAGTATTAGCACCAAATTCAAAAAGACAATCATAGTATACATAAACATAGGCTTGTTTCCTGCAAGAGAGAAGCGGTCAACAGTTTTCAATGATGCCGGCAAGACATCATGATGTTCCAATAATATCAAATCCGTATCGCTGATCAGTATTCTTAATCCATAATTCGTTGTAAAGTCGTCATCTAAAGAATGATGTATCTCAGCCACGCTTTGATTGTGACTGTTCATATGAGTACCATGAGGATCTTGAAGTACATGGGTTCATACGGCCCCTAGCCCCGGGTTAAGCGGAATTAGACACAAGTTACGAAACGTAGCGCCATAGATCTTGCACGCTACGTTCGTATTTTTTTATCAGCATGCGATATGTATCGCCAAATTTGAGAAACTTTGAGTGGAGGCGTTTGGTGGAATAGCTCTGTTTTATAAGTTTCTGTAACAATGTTTTGTGACGTTGATTAAAATCGTCACATTTAACACAGGATCTAGCAAATGCTACTAAGCGAGATATGTATACGCCATATGCAGGTCCCACTGGAATATTACTGTCCAGAAAGGGATAGTTTACGATGTCGAAATTGTAATCATCTCTTTTGTCATAAAGTTGACGAGAGAGAATGCCCGCTTCATTTTTATAGAGATATAGATCTAAATATGATGTGCCTGTAGGGCTGTCTGTAGTTTCCTTCAAATCCAGTGAAGGTGGATATATATCACTGCGTCATTTATATAGCGATTATCCACAGCGAGAAGATCGTCTATATAGCGTTTGGTGAATGAGAAGGAACGGGCTTTGAATGGATCGGTTTTTGAGAGCGTCTGCATATAGTCATATTCATAAGAGAACAGATACAGGTCAGCCAACAGGGGTGCACAATTAGTACCCATTGGAATACCTATATGCTGCTGATATATTGTGTTGCCAAATTTCACATAAATATTTTTAATGAGAAATTCAAGCAACTCTATAAACAAAGAAACATCCCATGAATGATATCTCTTGTATGTAGTAGAGCTGAAGAATGCTTTATGGCTTCCGACATTAATATATCTACGATCAGTTTTCTTGAACACAGATACTATTAATGAACTTAGACGGTCAATAAGGTCCTGATGAGGGATTGTAGTATAGAGAGTCGAGAAATCCCATGTGGATACATGTCTGTACGGTATGTGACCTTTAGCATCAAGTTCTTCCGTAAGACATTTTGAGTTTTTCAATATCCACATACATTCAACGCCAGAGTTCTTAGAAATAGTGGCGCAATACCTTTCCCAAAATGCTTTTACCTCCTGAAGGGCCCTCGTCAATAGGGTTGAAAGAAGCTTGGTGGTGCAGCTTCTAGAACCAGCTATGAATCTAGCTTTGTATGGTGATTTATGCATTTTGGGAGTCCAGTATAGTTTTGGTATGTCGTTATGATTGGTTGGAAGACAAATACCTCTTTCCCTGAGAAACTGTTTGTGATTGTAAAATAAATCTTCCAGAGTAAATGCAGTTTGGGAGTAAGTAGACGTATTTGATGAAGATATGTCTACACTCAATTCTTTAACCAGCACCTGGTAATAGTAATATTTACATATGAATATTACATTATTCGGAGCTTTGTCTGCTGGGACTATGACGAATTTACTCTGGAGATTTGCTAGAACTTCTTGCGAATTGAGGTTTCTCAGTACTTGTTTTGCTTGGGGAAGAGTACTTCTGTCAATATGGCGGATTGTTTCAACGACCTTGCTCTTGGTGAGGTCCAGCCAATCAGCGAGTACTGTAGGTTCAACTTTTTCTGGCTTAGACCAATCCATAACGTACTGTTCCAATGCAGACAGGACTATCTTCTGGTCGGCCTTCAGATTTATTCTTCTTGGCTCTCTATATTTAGGTCCTTTCATCGGGAGTAATTTCAGATCCTTATCACTCACCATATCAAGAGCACCAGTCACAATATGTTTGCATGGTGTATAGATAAAGTTCGATGATTCACAATCACAACTATAGCCTCCTGACGTGTATAAGTTCCAGTCAAACTCTTTGACAGCATTGGAGTAATTGAATATTTTGGTGGCTATAGATTTAGTATACTTATATGAAATGCACGGAGGTTCTGTGAACTTAAAATAGTTTGGTACAGCGTTGCGTACCTCTGGATCATTCAGGATTCGAGGTTAATTAATGATGTCCAGTCCTTTATCTAAGTAGTTGAGTTTCAAGAAAAGCCGATCTTGAGATGTTTCCATTATGTTCACTGGACGATACAACCGAAAATACGATATATCTTGACATACTTTGCTGATTTTTGGTGATATTATATTTCCTGAAGACGCAGATTGTTGTATATCTCTGGCTATTTGATCTAAAGCTCTCAGAGGTAACGCATACAGAACTGTACGTAAGCTATGTATACTATTGGGTGTGTTAGTTAAACCCACTAAGTAATTTGAAGTGATATGATCATGAATCATCGAACTATTGGGGAAATAACACATAGAGTCAGCTAAACTTGATTCAGTTTTGGGGCACTGTGACCTTGACCTTTGACAAATTGATCTCAAAATGTATGGCTCCTCTTTGCCATGCGAGTAAGGTATCGCATGGAAAACAAATGTTAATGGATGAATGGACAGAACGCAACATCGCATTACACGACTTCGTCTTCGACAGGTATATGAAAATGTGACTTTTAATGATTTCTTGATTTTGGGGTCACAGTGACCTTGACCTAAATTTTGGTACATGACACATCGTCTTCCCTCAATGTATCAATGGACACAAAAAATCATGATTTATATGAATTTCATGCTTTTGGGGGTCACAGTGACCTACACTATTGACCTTGACCTAAATTTTGGTACCTGACAAACCGTCTCCCCGTAATTTCTCAATGGACACAAATAATCATGATTTTTAACAATTTCACGATTTTGGGGTCCCAGTGACCTTGACTTACATTTTGGTATGTGACACATCGTGTCCCCCTAATGTATCTACTGACACAAAAAATGTTATTTTTAATAATTTCCTGATTTTGGGGTCACAGTGGCCTTTGACCTTGACCTAATTTTTGGTATGCGACACTTCATTTCCCCCTATTGAATCCACTCACAAACAACTAGTAATTTTTAATGATTTCCTCATTTTTAGGTCAGACTGACATTTGCCTTTGATTCTGGGGTCACAGTGGCCTTGTCTATTGATCTGGACCTAAATTTTGGTACATGACAAAACCGCTCCCTGTAATTTCTCAATGGACTCAAAAAATCATCATTTTTAACAATTTCACGATTTTGGAGTCACAGTGACCTTGACTTCGATCTTGACTTACATTTTGGTATGCGACACATCGTGTCTCACTCATGTATCTACTGACACAAAAAAATGCTATTTTTAATAATTTCCTGATTTTGGGGTCGCAATGACCTTTGACCTTCGACCTTGACCTATTTTTTGGTATGCGACACTTCATTACCCCCTATTGAATCCACTCACAAAAAATTAGAAATTTTTAATGATTTCCAGATTTTTCGGTCACACTGACCTTTGACCTCTGACCTCGACCTACATTTGGTATGCAACACATCATTCCCTCCTAGGGCATCCACTCACCAAAAATTAGAACTGTAGATAGAAAACTGTCAATGATCAATGATTTCCTGATTTTAGGCAACAGTGACCTTTGACCTCTGACCTCGACCTCAATTTTGGTACGCGACACATCGTCTCCACCTAGTGTATCCACTCACAAAAAATTGCAACTGTGGATAGAAAACGTTCACAGATATAGACCGGACACGAACACTTCAGTGCTTTCCTGTTTTTGAGGCCAGTGACCTTTGACCTCTGACCTCGACCTTGACTTTGGTACGCGACACATCGTCTCCCCGTAGGGTATCCACTCACCAAAAATTAGAACTGTAGATAGAAAACTGTCCCAGATACAGACCGGACACGAGGGACGGACAGACGGACACACGGCCACACGGACGGAAACCGCCATCACATAATACGTCCACCTATCTTGATGAATTCCATGGACTATCTGGAATATTATTTAATATTCCAGGTATCAATGTAATACAGTCCTCCTGATCACCCCCCACTGTATTCAACTAGACATTTCACTAATTTTTCACGTCAAATTTTCTTCAACTTAACGGAATAACATGTAGTCAATTATATATCATCCATGACGTCGTGTGTGAGAACTTCTCTCGTCACGTCTCTGTTCTTTCCTAGTTCAGAGCTGCTTATATAAATCATGCCACATTGTACTCTTTCTTATTAGTGAATATCTCTAATAATAACGAGAAGATAGTATGTCTAATACAATTTGCACCTGACTTCTCTTCACGTATCTTGCATTTCTCATTAGTTAAAACAATACCTTTCTCTTCAAGGAAAACACCGTAGATTCTGTTCAAGGACTGTAGCGTGACTGAACGGTAACAAAAATAATACACCCAAATAATCCAAAGAATGCACCAGCCTGGAAATATACAGTAATTTTATTTGGTTGCCATTTTGTGAGATTGCCAGTTTGTTCTGTTTACCATTTTTCCCGTTTGCCATTTTTCCCATTGTCATTTTGTCCATTCCGTTTTTCCGTTCCCAATTTGTCCGCTCCCCTTTAAGGGTCTCATATGTGTCAACGAAAGAATTATTTGCAGATTTGTGCACCTAAAATTATGAAATTTGCAACAAATTAAACATTATTTTATAGAAATATCGCAGTCATTTGAAGTCAATAGATCAGTGATAATACATACAAGAAATTTCAATCTCTACTGCAACTAAATTGTGAGATTACTTGTTTGTCAAGAGCCCGTGTATTCTATTTCAACGACTACCATCGGCAACGTAGACTATATAAAACAAAGAATGTTCAGAACACAGGTCATAAGGGAAGTCCAAAGAACGCATACTGATTCAATATTTTGCTTTATTCAAAACAATCATCGGGAATGGTAAAATAGCTCCGAAGCAAATACACTGAGTATCTAACATTATACCTGCTCTAATATTTACAACTCATCAGTGTATATCAGAACATCAAGCAACATCTTAAAAAAAAATGTTTAAAAAAAATCAATAAATAAAACACATTAATTAATATTTTGGTGAATTCAAGTTAGAAATATAGGTGAAACAGTCCACAGAATACATCCGATTGCATCCTGTCTTAGCCGTACGAACATTTGTACGATATGGACAGCTAAGCTGACCATGTACTGTAGTAGGCTACAGTAGGCTAACATTAAACTAACTAATATTACTACTTATCTCCATGGGACTTTGCTTCAGGGTAATTGGAAATTGTCTCCCAGTTTATTGAAGCCATTTGCTGATTTATCTCGAGAGTTGTCTCCCCCTGATCTGATTTAATTCATACACAGGTAGGAAAAAGTTGAAATGAAATGTATGTGCCTCTCCTTACGTGCAAGAAATGCACCAGAGTTAGAGAAGAAGGGGAAGTTAGGGTGACATGTATCTTAGGCACAGTGACTAGACCAGCAATGGTTGTATTAGTTCTCGTTGGTAATAAAAAACATATTTTTTTATAAACTAAAATAACACCCAAATGATTCATACACCACAATGACTGGACATCATAACAAGAGCCGTATGCGCTTCAATATACGTCCGTACATGCCTAACTATAACCCTTAAAACACACTGTACTAATTATAATTTAACCGTGAACTATTAATCAAGCACCATTGCAAATATAGTGTAGTGTAAATTTGAATAGCCAAACTATATGGATGATCCTTCAAGATGCTGTGATAACTAGAATTTGACCTTGACAAAATAGGTCATGGTCAGTTAAATTGGAAAAGTTCCTACTCGATCACCAGTTGCATAGGTATTATGGATTTGGAGAATCTGGATGTAATCCCCCAAAATATATTACCAATACTAGAATTTGACCTTAACACAATGGATAAAGATCAGTCATCTCCAATATAGGCTTCTGACACATTGCCAGTTGCATATGTTATATGAATTTGGACAGCCTGGCAAGAGATAATACGCGTTCAGGAAATATTGTTTTAACAAGCAAGGTGGACAGACGGACGGACGAACAACGCAGATACTACCCTTTGGCCAATATTGGCTGACGGGTAAATATGAAAAGGCTTCTTCTTCGCCGTCACAATCCACATCCCTGAACTGTACCTACAGCACAAATATAATGATTTTCGGCCACCTTGATCTTTGACCTCAAATATGGTTCCTCGTCCCCCAATGGGTAAGGTATACCCAAAAGGATATGTTACGTTTACATACGAAAAACTCCTTTGTGTTTGACGGTAATAAAGCCGATTTTGTTTTTCACTCCAAAAGCTACCAAATAACATTTTTCTTGAAGATTACACACTGAAATATCCCCTTCGAAAAAAGCGAGATATTCAGTTGCATAAAAATGGAGATATGATTGATCAAAATGTGCTCTCGGGTTTCATGAGGGGTTTTCTCCTGTAGCAAAAATATGACACCTCAAACCAAATCCATTCGTGATTCTTTCCAATAAACAAACTTCCTAATATATTGTGTGAAAAAATTATTTTGGTTTGAGGTGTCATATTTTTGCTATAAGAGAAAATCTTCACTGTAAATGCCTCAAAAATACCAAATCAAGCCAAGGAGCACATTTCAATCAATCATAACTCCATTTTTATACAACGGAGAATCGCAGTTTTTTCGAGGCTGACATTTCAGTATGTAAACTCATAGAAAAATCTGATTTGGCATGTTTCGGATTGAAAACTAGAGCCGTAGGCACTGAAACGGGGATATTTAAATGTCAAAATAGGCGGTTGGAATAATTCCACTAACTCTTTGATGTTTCATCTCATCTCACAAAATTTGTCCAGTCTCACACAATTAGCTCAACAATGATCTTTGAAGAAATAAGTGTAATTGTACATGAATATATTGAGAAAAAAAAGACTTGTAACAGATGGGAAAAATTCCGTATTTATTATGAAACCGATTTAATGATATGATAAATAATGTCTTCTCTGCATGTTACCAATATTTGTGAAATATTTTACATTTTCAGCAGGATATTATAGAAAGTATTGGGATACAATGTAAAATTCTTATCATCAGATGGACTGGAGCTATGCTGGGATTCATCCTCTCATAGCATCATATTATATACATGTACCTCCTGCTGTCAGTTAGTACACCCCCAGTTTGGGAGGTTACAAGTGATAGAGTAAACACTGAATTACTCTGATCATGGAGTAATCAAATAAAATGATCAAATGCTCCCTAACAGGTTCATGTAGGTCAATTATATTTAAACAGGATGTCTGCAATTGGCCCAGCCAAGTGAACCCAGCTATTGACCTGGGTCATGCATGTGTATGCAATTCCACCTGGTATAGAGGGTCTGCTGGAGGGGATCTGTGTGTGTAAATCCCTAAGTTACATACTGTGAATATACAATTCCTGCAAGAATGGAAGCCTAGAAAATTAGAGTTTCTTGCCAACATGGTAAACTTAACGTATGGCTTAAATTATTTTCTTCTGCATATATTTAGTTTCCTGGATAAAGTTTTTATCAACCAGTGATTTATGACATCCTCTCAGAAAAACTTTCTATGGCCACCCAAGAATGGTATCCATATTGTATTCATGCTCTAAAACAGAAAACTCGAGAAAATGACATCTGAGCATGCATAAGAATTTCAGAAAATATTTCACTTCACTAATATAGACCTGGTGGTGCAAAATCTAGTCAAAATAGTTGACCAAACTATCTGCAGTAGCTGAATAACCTAAAGCAGTTCAATAAACAACCAGTCACCCTGGCAACGGCACTACTTGTGCTCTCGTTTTCTCTCAGTATTAGAACAGGACCATTAGACCCTACGGGTCTACATCGCCCCGTGAAAAATATCAGCTTCATTACCTTTACACACAAGGGAGTTATTCCCGTATTGTCGTCACATAACCTTTGGTACCAATCCCTGACCTAGAACGGGAAAAAAAATAAAAGCTGGACAGAGAGACGGACGGAAATCGTGATCGCAATACACGACTTCTATCGACTGGCGTACAAAAAGGCGTTAGAAGCATACATTATCGCTACACAACCCTTCCCTTCTCTCAATCTAATTGGAAGTAAAACCTATCTGCCCGACCAATTAGATATGTCACTTGTAGGATCTAAAAGTCTTGTAATTCGAGCGTCAACCAATCCGGTGACCTCTTTATAGTGCTTTGAATGGGACATCAATGGTAGGTGATGTTTGGTAGGCTCAGCCGAATCACACGCCGCGCTGATGGGGTGTCTTTTCATGTTGCCGCGGTCCCGACATTTTAGGCACCACAATACGGGGTAGATATATGGACTGGTTGTTGTAAACATTGTGGGTAAACGGAGATGGTGACACTATCCCCCTCCCTGACTGCAAGTGGATCAGTCCATATGCGACCGTGATGTCATAATGCTATTAAATATCCATGACATCGGCGCTCAGAACACCAAATTCAGTTAAAATACTTAAAGTGAACGTAAAGGCTGCGACAACACACGCACTGTGTGGAAGAACTATATTAAAAGTATCATTTGGCAGCAACAAATATTTTTTGTGATTTTTTCCCTTCCAAAAAAAAAATTCCAAACACGGGAATTATTGACTGATGCAACGAGCGACTGGAGTCGGCCATATCAGTTTATTGATAGCCTTGCGCCAATGAAAACGCTTGTACGGAGCACGTGATATTTTCCTGTGACGTAGTATCACTTTGTTTTGGCATCGCTGTAGCACGAATTGTAATTGCGGTGGTGGAGAGCTCGGCTGTTTCAAGCGTGTTTTGATTGTGTTGCGTGTCTCCAGCAAGTGTTTACTGACCTGAAACGTTCGATGAACTACTCACTACTTTCGTCGACATCGGAGCGTTTTGGTTCAAACTGGTAACCCTGTAAACCTTCATTTGTCTGTTCGTCAGAACTTGAAGTCAGGCTAGCCTCCCTCGTTCGTCGCTATGTTTACATGCTTTCTGCGCTTTCTAACTCCACGAAGTAAAGAGCTCCGAAGTGATACAACGTCACTGCTCTGAGTGAGATAGCCAGCATGGCGGCAGCCGGGGAACAATAATACAACGGAGATAATTTCGCTCGTACTCGGTGCAAAAAAATCCCCAAAAATATTTGTTGCTGCTATTTCAGTATTTCAATGTAGCTCTTTCCCACAGAGTGCATGTTGCCTCAGCCTTTACGTTCACTTTAAGATCATGTATATATATAGCGACATGTATGATTGGGGAGCAATGATACAGCCCACAGAAGTCACCTCAGCAATCAGCAATTGCCGAGGTAAATGCCATGGCATAATCAGTTCACCTCAGCAATATTTAACATGGTGTTGAATAGGAATTATTTTAATATGACATTATTTTTGCCGAGGTGACTTTTCTGAATTGTGTGGGCTGTTATTAAGTTATCAACATTGCCCTCCTATATCTCTAGTCCCAATACAAATGAAGAAAGCATAAGGAACAGTGGCGAAGACAGCCATTGCTAGCCAAGACACTGCGATCTTAGGACTCTAATGGGTTGTACACATATATCCGGGTACAAACGACGTTATTAATGCAGTTCATCAGCGTGGATCCTTTCATGTTTCCTCAAGCTTGCCGACTGTATACAGGTATATGGACAGAAATCACATTTATATGGCTTTTCACCAGTATGTGTTTTCCCATGTTTATTTAGATCTCCTTTCTGTACGCAGGAATAGGAACAGAGAGAGCACTTGTACGGCCTTTCTCCAGTATGGATTTTTTCATGATCCTTTAGATTCTTTTTCTGTTTACAGGTATATGCGCAGAGTGAACATTTGTATGGCCTTTCCTCGGAGTGGGTCAATTCATGTCCCCTTAGATTACCTTTCTGTCGACAGGTATATGAACAAAGAGGACATTTGTACGATTTTTCACCAATATGGGTTCGTTCATGTCTCCTTAGATCCCCTGGCCTTGTACACGAGAACGAACAGAGAGAACACCTGTGAGGCTTTTCTCCAGTGTGAGTTCTTTCGTGCTCAATTAGGGTCACTTTCCGTATACTTGTATACGGGCAAATAGAGCATTTGTATGGCCTTTCTTCAGTGTGAATCATTTCATGTCGCTTGAGATCACCTTTCCGTTTGAAGGCATACAGACAGATAGAACACCCGAAAGGCCTTTCACCAGCAACATCAGTATGGTTCTTTACATGTTCCCTTAGGTTCCATTTACGTTTACATGTATATCTGCAAAGAGAACACCTGTATTGCTTTTTTTCAGTGTGGATCAGTTCATGTCTCCTCAGATCTCCTGCCCTTGTACACGAGAATGAACACAGAGAACAGCTGTGTGGCTTTTCCCCAGTGTGAGTTCTTTCGTGCTCACTAAGGGCCACTTTCCGTATACTTGTATACGGGCAGAGAGAGCATTTGTATGGCCTTTCTTCAGTGTGAATCATTTCATGTCGCTTTAGATCACATTTCTTTTTGAAGGCATACGGACAGATAGAGCATGTGTATGGCTTTTCACCAGCACCATCAGTATGGGTCTTTACGTGTTCCCGTAGGTTCCATTTATGTTTACATGTATATAAGCAAAGATAACAATTGTATGTATTGTCACCCGTGTGTGTTCTTTCATGTGCCTTTAGACTTCTTACCTGTGAACAGATGTACATGCAAAGTGAGCATTTGTATGGTGTATCTACGGTATGAGCTCGTTCGTGTACCTTAAGGTCACATTTTCGTTTACACGTATATGAACAATGTGAACATTCAAGTAGTTCCACGACAGCATGCGTTCTTTGGTGTGCCCTTAAACGACCTGTTGTGGTACAGGTAAATGAACAGTATGAGCAAGTTAAGGTCTCTCGATTGGTACACCCTATTTGATCAGTACGAGTTATTCCCCTTTTCTTACTCTCTTCCCCACATTCCCCGGAAAATAGCTGTTGTCTACCAGATTGTATATATTCTGGTAGTCTTGTGTTGACAGAAGATGAGTCACTAACTTCTTCCAGGTTTTCCCCGGTTGTATCGTTCCTTGATTTCAGGTCAACCTGGTACATCATCACAGGAACTGGACTGTCACTCATCGACCCAACCACGCCCACTTGTATTTGGTCAATGACTGCGCACATGTTGGTTGTATCCTAAAACAGATCGAAAGCAATCATTATCCCAAGTCTCACATTTTCACGGATCCCTGTGAACTCGTACATATTTTACTGTCCACCCATGTTTCTGACCACCTGTTTTTTCCATCTGTTCCAAGAAATAGCTATTCATAGACTATAGTATACGACCAGAGCAGGGACTCAAATACCGGCACAGTACTATTTATTACAGTATTTATTCATACAGGATATACTACACATTCCCACCCTTAGCCAAACTTGGAAGCGGCCTGGTATAAATTTCGGTCTATTCTATGTTAAATATGAGACAAAGGATATGTGATGTTAATATGAAGAAAAAAAACATAATGTGATGGTGATGAAGCTGTTTATTATATATATTTTTTTCAATTCAATCCTGACAAATCAGTTTACATTCTGAAACATCAGTCTCGAAAAAATGTGATGGGCAAGAATGAAAATGGTGACGTGATTGATCAAAGTGTTCTTCTTGGCCTATTTTGGTACGTGTCTGTTTGAGGCATTTCTAGGGAGGAGTTCGTCTTGTAGCATAAAAATGACACCACAAACCAATATTATATTGCAACATATTGAGAAGTTTCATTATTTGAAAGAACAAAGAATGATTCTGGTTTGAGGCGTAATATTTTGTTACACAAGAAAATCCTCTATAGAAATGCATAAAAAAATGGCAAAAGACCAGCACCAGGGAGCACATTTTTATCAATCATATCTCTATATTATGAGTTCCTGTTGCTTCAATGCTTTCGCTGAGAAGAAACGGGAACTTAATCATATGATTAACACTGTAATATTACTTGGTTTTACTGCGCCATGTAAGCATAATATCTGGGTCTTGTGTGCTGTCCTCATTGCTTTATAGGGTGGATGGAGGGTGTCTGGTTTCATGTTGCTTCAAAGATTTCTTCTTTGAGACAGCAGGAATGCAACTTGGCTAGGTGGTGCTTAGTTGGTTCGTCGCGATATGACTGAAATCATGTTGAAAGTGACGCTAAATCCTATTCACTCATTCACTATTATGCAATTCACTATTGCAGTTCTCTCGAGGCGGATATTTCTATATGCAAACCCCAAGAAAAATACAATTTTTGCCGGTTTGGAGCGAAACATATATTGCCCTTCTTACCCTCACACTCAAATGAGTTTTTCATATGTAAACGCCACATATGACTTGGGTTCCGACCATCAAAACCGGGCGCTGAAAAGATACCCCTGTACTACACTGAGCAGCGCTCAGTAGTAGGGTAAGAGTAAATTGAACAAACTTTCACCCGGATGTAGTGACGTCATGGGGAGGATTGGGGAGGAACTAGTGGCGCCATATGTACACATTGATGGCAAAAACCCGCACTAGGGGGAGACAACTCGATCTGCATATTGGCGGCTGATGTGGGAGTAGGTTGAAAATGGCGGCTGATGTGGGTGCGGGTGTTGGTTCAAAATGGCGGCTGATGTGGGTGTGGGTGTGGGTTCAAAATGGCGGCTGATGTGGGTGTGGGTTGAAAATGGCGGCTGATGTGGGTGTGGGTTCAAAATGGCGGGGTGTGTGTGTGGTCAAAATGGCGGCGCAAGGGAGCAAACGAGGCGGTGGGGAGGTCACGGGGAGAAAAAACCCTCACATTACCCTAAAAAAAACCTCTAAGCCATATAATAATAAACATAATCTATAGGTGTTGTACCATGTTAATAGGATCAGTCTAGCATCTGTACCACCCTAGGGTCGAGCGTTTATTGTCCCGTGTATCTCCGCAAGAAAACAACAAACAAAATGGCGGCTCCAGGATGGTGTGGGGACGCCCTTTCCACATCACGGCGTCGATCATAGCGCCATCTGCACACACTGACGCAAGGGAGACAACTCGTGTGGCCCAAGGATATGGAAATAGCCGTTTTGGAGCTAGGGGAGTTACTACTGGTCCAATGGGGTCGTATGAGGTATCCAAGTGAAGCTTAGGTGAAGGGGCATCTGCCTGGACTAGCGGCTTGGGCGTTGTTACCATTCTGCGCATGCGCGGTGGCCCAAGGGTATGGAAATAGCCGTGTTGGCATGTAGGGGAGTTACTCATGGGCCGATGGAGTTGTATGAGGTATCCAAGTGAAGCTTATGTGAAGGGGCATCTGACTGGACTAGCGGGTTGAAATAGCGTCATTCTGCGCATGCGCGGTGGCCCAAGGGTATGAAAATAGCCGTGTTGGAGCTAGGGGAGTTACTCATGGGCCGATGGAGTTGTATGAGGTATCAAAGTGAAGCTTAGGTGAAGGGGCATCTGACTGGACTAGTGGGTTTGAACTAGCGTCATTCTGCGCATGCGCGGTGGCCCAAGGGTATGAAAATAGCCGTGTTGGAGCTAGGGGAGCTACTCATGGTCCGATGGGGTCGAGTGAGGTATCAAAGTGAAGCATTCGTGAAGGGGCATCTGACTGGACTAGTGGGGTTGAACTAGCGTCATTCTGCGCATGCGCGGTGGCCCAAGGGTATGGACATAGCCGTGTTGGAGCTAGCGAAGCTACTCATGGGCCGATGGGGTCGAGTGAGGTATCGATGTGAAGCTTAGGTGAAGGGGCATCTGACTGGACTAGTGGGGTTGACATAGCGTCATTCTGCGCATGCGCATAGACGTTTTGGGATGTAGGGGAGTCCCTAATGATCCGATGGGGTCGTATGAGGTATCAAAGTGAAGTTTAGGTGAAGGGGCATCTGAGGGGTTGGGTGTGCGGTAGGAATATCATTCTGCGCATGCGCAGATGCAATGCGGAGCTCTCATCCAATCAGAAGCGAGTATTTCAAATCCGTCACAGAGCTCTCGTCCAATCAGAAGCGAGTATTTTGACCCGGTGCATTATGGGACATATCCAAGATGGCGGCACGTATGTTCAAAATGGCGGCACATCCGGTGTCGAATGCGCAGGTCACGTGGGAGTTGTGACGTCACTTCCGGGTGTTATCAGAATGCTCAAACACACGACCTCCAACTTTCCCGGCCCCGCCCCGGCGCCTCACCGCAGCGCACGCGCGCGCGGGTTCTCCGGAAGTGCGCGTCATCACCGGCAGTGCGCGCGCGGACGCATGTCAAAAGGTCACCTCCAGGTCAGACATTAGCCGTGTTGGAGCTAGCGAAGCCACGAATGGGCCGATGGGGTCGAGTGAGGTATCAAAGTGAAGCCTAGGTGAAGGGACATCCAGTCATGGGTGGGTGCATGTAAAATTTTTCCTGAAAAAAAACGGAACACGCACTTTACCCCTAAAATAGGGGAAAACCCCTATCACCTCTAGCCACACCCACACCCACATCAGCCGCCATTTTGAACCCACACCCACACCCACATCAGCCGCCATTTTGAACCCACACCCACATCAGCCGCCATTTTGAACCCACACCCACACCCACATCAGCCGCCATTTTCAACCGACTCCCACATCAGCCGCCAATATGCAGATCGAGTTGTCTCCCCCTAGTGCGGGTTTTTGCCACCAATGTGTACAGATGGCGCCACTAGTTCCTCCCCAATCCTCCCCATGACGTCACTACATCCGGGTGAAAGTTTGTTCAATTTACGCTTACCCTCACATGTACCAATTATGACAACCCAAGAAAGTTTTTAGCAAGGTACACACTCAGAAATATCCAGGTAAATGTCCTGAACTGATCAGGTTGTATATCCACAACTCAATTTCAGGGATTTTGTCTGAAATTCAAGGCTATCCCTGAATGAGAAGATTTCAGGCAAATTTATCTCCCCGATTAGTAATTTGCCGACCCTACTCAGGTAGGTAAAATCCCCTAAAATTCAGGTAATTTAGCTTTAATTCATGGTTGATATACCTGAATTTCAGGAAATTATCCCTGCATTTCAGGTAAAATCCATGAATTGGGTTGTGTAAGTGAAACCCGATCTATTCAGGATTATTCCCTGAATATTTCTGAGAGTGTACGCATGAGTTCAGATATATACTCACCCCTTCAAATGGTTCAGTTTTAATTGGGACATCATCCAGTGTTAGCTGGTCAGCCATATCAAGTTCAGCTCTTTCATCCGTCTTCACTGGATAATGATTGATGGATTCACTTGGGGATACTGAGCCCATTAGTTCCTTTTTCACTGACACATTCGTTGAGGACTGGTTCATCAGTTCAAGATGTGCGGCCATACCCAGTAACCCCCTGTCAACAGGTTCAACTTTAACTGATATATCTGCCATTTCTTTCCAGTATTATTAGACCTGCCAAAAGAGAGATCAGAACCTGTTAAATGATACTGCAACCCAATCTAGAAAGATTGGCCGTGATAGGTTATCCAACATTCAATACCAGAATAAATATAATTTTGGGCTGCATGTTCGACTACCCGCCCATGGCTCCCTGTCGCCATAGTTCAATCTATAAACTTAGTTCGCTGGGCTCCCTTCAGCCATGGTAGAAAAATCGTCTAGACATGGATATGCCGTCAAGCTGTGACGTCACTCAACCTCGCCACCAGGGGTCGCTTTCCGCTGGAAAATGGCCGCTTCAAAGAACCCCTGGGACCAATGTCCTGGTTTCGATTGCATATACCTTTCATCTAAACGGCTGCAGGAATGATCTCTGCCCCACCATGGTAAAAATGTAGAACGGAAGAAACAGTTCGTACGATTCCATGATCTTCCATTGGTTTGACGTTTTGATTGAAATGGATGATCAGCGCGTGATCGGTAACGCATGAATGAAAGAACGGACCGGTTCTATTTTCAGGTTGTATTCATAGATACTTACCCCGCCCAACCCACTCGTTTTTTTCAATGAAAGGTCCGCCGTTGTTTTGCTAAGCTGCGTCACAACTCTGTAGATTTTGAAAAACTGCTCTGCCCAAAAAGAATTCGTATGGCTTTGTCTTGATATAGTACCCTGCTGATGTTATATATGAAATAATTGAAATGTATAATGGCATGGTTGACGAAACTGCACAGATAGAAACTAAATATTGCGAGACATTTCGCGTAATAAACCGCGCGCATAATAATGTAACAGCTTACCGCCTAGATTCTCTTACACTGTGACGAAATTCAGACTGTGTAATCACCGGCTTCCAATTGAAACAGGCAGATGGACAAATATTGAACGCATTGAGAGGAAATGTAATCTCTGTAACAGTGCATCTATGTGCAACGAATATCATGATATCTTCGAATGTATATCCTTCACAGCAGAGAGAAACAAATATATACCAAAGTATTATATATCACACCACAGTGAAATCAAATACAGAGAACTACTAAACAGCTCAAATTACAATACCCTGAAAAAAACTTGCCCTCCTTATATGTTGCATCTTGAAGGCGTTCCCAAGAAAATAGACAATATTTAAATACTTATGATTAATTATCTTTATTGTTTCTACTCGCAAATTAAATGCGTATATTATCGCTGCATGCACTTGCTAGTACATACATGTATTTATTTACTAAGCAATAACTCCATCAACACTCCAAATGTATGGTGTAAAATATGCTTTCGAAGAGGCTAGTTCTTTTTAAAATGTGTATATACAATAGTAATTGTGTTACTACCTCTCCTAATATGTATATTTTTTCTCCACCAGCAAATGAATACTCTACGAAATTAATAATTGAACAGAGTAATCAATGTATATATATGGATTTTGTATTATTCCAATATATATTATATCAAAAGAAGTGTAAATATGAACAATTTAGATTAGAAATGTGTTCACCAATAACACTGAATGTTAATATAGTAAAATATGTAATGATTGAGAATACCGTTAAAAACAAGTTGTTTTCATGTTATATCCACCAATGTATGCCATAAGAAATATGTACATATTTACCTCTTATGTCGCTGTGTAAAATGACCAGAGTGAAAAATAAAGTTTCAAGTTTCAACAGCTTGTCACATTTTTGTTGCCTGTGCGTGAGATTAGATTTGGAGCTGTTTGTAAAAAGCGAAAAACGGGTCGAGGCTTGCTGAATGCCCTGGGACCACGGTCGCTGAAAGTGTATCCCATAATACAGTGAACAATTATTTCATGTGTCCTCTTCCGGTTCCATTGGAACATATCCTTATATATTCCTTATGAAACGTCAGTCTTGAGTCATTTGCATGGCCAGCGTCATCACTTCATGGCGTCAGAATAGAAAATATTTCGTAAGAGCGCATAAAGAGTACGTCATCTTGCGGACGCGCTCGTGACATTCACGACGTTGGGACATCGGCAAGATCTCCACAGAGACGCCCTCGTTATGTTCTGAAGTCTAAGGTTTCGTGTGCTAGCCAATGACCGATCCTATGGCTGAACCCGGTCCCAGAGCCTAGAAGGGAGGACAGGACCGGATAGCTCTGGTTTCGAGATTGTGACGCCACTGTCGTATCTTGTCGTATGATTGTAAACAAAAGGTCGTCGAGCACTCGATAAACTTTCGTAAAACTATCACTATCATTCGTTGGGAACATTCATAGGTTTGTTGTAATATCCTATTTCACCGGAATAACCCATGATGTAGGATGGCACGAAGCGAACTTGCTAACAGAAATCTGTACAAAAATGTACATTTATTCATATTTATATATTTATGTTGTAATTACTTTGCATATTTTTATATTGTTATATTTGTTATGGGAGTTACTGTCTCATATAGGTGTTTTTTCACCTGTGTGACATCCCGGACTGTAATGTCAAGGTTCAATAAATAAAAATAAATTAATTGAAATGAACGTTCGTGGAAATGCGGTGGCTAAGAGTATCCGGCTTCTATCTTCTAACTCAGTTAGGACACTTTTCTCCACATTTGGGACAAGTGTCCGTCCTTGGTTGCAATAGAAAAGGATATGAAAAGGGACACTAATCACCAGGGCATTCTTATCCACCTGTCCGTTTTTAATGTAAAAACAACGAGAGATCCTGAAGGATCTTGGCGCCCACCATTGTCCGATAATTGTAAGCTAATGACAAGAGGATCTTTTTGTCCATTGTTACTGAGACGATTGAGTTGTAATTTTGTTTACAGAATTTCTAATCTGAGCGAAAAAGATCGAAAAAGCGACACTGGAAAACACCAAGATATAATCTTTCTACGTTTCAGGAGTTTCAAGATTTCTAGAAACTGAACTTATGTCGGTTGTTATAGTACAAGAGAAATGAGCAAAGTTAGTCTGAAAGTGAATGTACATGTACGGAGGATCCTTCGTCTTCGTTTTGTAGTATTTTTTTTTTTGCACGGGTCATCATTGGGTACTGGAAGCTAAGAAAAATCTCTTTGACACTTTGGCATACTTAAGATTTTATAATTTGGAACGAATGCTAATTCTGTTCTGTTTACTGGACTAGTTTGAGATATCTCTTTTAAGATACTATGCTCGAAAATAGTAAGATGGCACAATACTTAATACTGAAGGGATCCGGTCCGCGCAGTAATGTTGAAACTTCGAATTTAATAATAATAATAATAATAATAACCGAAACATGCAGTAGTTTACAGTTGTCGAGTTGTGACATTGTGTCACAAGAGTGACGTCCCTTCATGTAGCTCACCTGCCGGCAGACGAAAGGGTGGGGCAGTTCACTTGCAACTGCATGCACTAAAGAAAACTGATTTAAAATTTGATGAAATACATT